>CAJNIZ010034336.1:21417-44278 GCA_905231905.1 Symbiodinium pilosum
GGCTTAGGGTTTAGGATTTAGGGTTTAGGGTTTAGGATTTAGGGTTTAGGGTTTAGGGTTTAGGATTTAGGGTTTAGGGTCTATATTAGGGGTCCTATTAAGGGCTATATAGAACCATATTATAGATATTTGCCAACTGTTACTGAGGGGGGGCAGTACCCTAAGACTATGTTTCAGCCGAGCGTTCAACAAGCCGTAGTATCTCAACCCCCCCCAAAAAAAACAAATTGGCTTTGTGGCCTGTATCTTGGTCTTTTTCTTTTGCCCTAGGTACAAGGGTTCTCTCGGTAAAGGGTTCTGGTGCCTAGGTTTGTGGGCTTGAGGATAAGCAGTTTGCGGGCTCCGGTGCAGGGTGTGGGCAACAGGCTCCTCTGAACTTTAATTTTCGCACTTCGCTTTTGCTGTCAAGGCTTAATGCCATCCATGTTTGTTCATGGCTAACCGCCGGAATCCTTTGCGCCAACTACAGACCCATTAGGGCAGGTTAACCCAGCGGATCATGCTTCCGTACCCCGGTCATGTCTGGTACAAGAGAGCAGGAATTTCATCTTTGGCAAGGCATTCTCAATTTACCAAGAAACGCTCATCCAATATTTCCACACAGCCAGAGCTTTTAGAATCAAGCAAAATCTGCGCTTGTTGGAGCCAGACCCTGCTCGCTGACCCCAACACTCGAGATGATCAAGTGCAGGATGAAGGCCAAGGTGTTGCCTGGATCCCACCAGCTGCACCTGCAGCAGCACAGCTCCAGCTGCTCCAACATTTTCAGGGCAGAGGCCTGCCCCAACCAGACTTTGGAAAGCCCTCTGAGGCTTGGAGCTAAGACGGTTTGTCAGCTGTGTCCTTTCAAGGTGAGGATACCCAAGACCCATTCTAATTCAACAGGGCCTTACAGCACAGCCCCGCAAGAAATGCAGGATGATGCTCGTTAGGCCAGTGCTGAAGTTACCTGGAGCTTCCTGGGTATTTGTGGCTGGCAAATCCTGAGCCATAAATCCTAATCACTAAACCCCAGGCACCTTATTCCTGAAACCTTACACTACAAGCATATTATGGCATGCTGAGAACCCTGCCTGACATTGAGACTGGCTCTAAACGGTAGGGACCCCTACATAGACCCCAATATGCCATCATCTTTTAGCATGTATAAGGTCTAAAGTTTGAGCCCCAAAATTAGGGAAAAATCCTGAATCTTGTCTACGGAAGTCTCTGCCTTTAGTATTGAACCCGAATCCCTAAAACTCAAATGCTCCAACACCAACCAATACTCTGGTCCTAGATTCCTTGTATAAACATAGTCATATTGATATGGTATACGGTACTTCAAGCAAATCCTCAGGTAGTGCCGGTAATTATGCAGGCCACAATATTACACATTGGTTTCCAACTGGCACCTTACAAATCTCCTGCTACAGGGGTCCTCGTGGTTGCGGCGGGCGACACGCTATCGGGAGCTTTTCAGGCGAAACGAGTTTGAGACCTGCTTGTTGGCTTGTAAGGCACAACTGAAAGGAAAAAGAAACAGCAATGAGTTGCATTGCAATCTTGTAATTTTTGGGACAACGCATATTTGGGATGCTGTTTGCGATGCACAGACCATGCGCAGTTATGTCAACAAGTGACTACCACAGTCAACATAGCACCGATGTTACAGGCATTCATTGCGAGATTCTCATCCAGCAAATTGGTCCGCTTATCCTAGATTTGCTGTTTAACGTTTAAGGATGAGCACTGTGCACTTGCTTGCTTGATTTTCTGTTTTCATGCGTCCAAAAGGTAGAGCCACAAGCAACATACAATGACGTTCCAGAGACGCGTGAAGCAGCTATTTAAGCTGGAGTCCTACAGGTGGTCGCGTGACATGTTCACAGACGCAAGCCCCTTCACTGGAAACAAGTTGTGTTGATCATTGAAATTTTCTGGACGCAAAACAAGATGCAGGACAGGATCAAGAAAGTATGACACATTCTCCATTGCCTCGCTTCTTGGAGTCATGGGTGCAATAGTTATGAGTGGGTTGTAAATGCACTGATTCGGGTGATAGCTCACCCGGATGATAGCCCACATTATGATTGTCTATGCACCTCCCAGTAGCATCGATGTAATTAAGTCTCCCTCAACCCTAAACCCCAAACCCTAACTCTCTCGACCCCAAATCAAGAATCTCCCAGGCCCATCATGAACCGAAGCCCGGAGCCCCATCACAAGTCCAATCCTTTATACTGAGTAAGTAGTCATCATCATGGTAAGAAGATTATAAGAACTATTGTAACAACAGCAACAATAATCATAATGGTAATAACAATGATAGTATCACTGTTTATAGTAGTAACAATAGAATAGTAATAGCACTTGTTTGGCCTTTGGGATACTTAAGTAGTTCCCCTTATTGCTTTCATAAGGACCCTAAATATGAATAGTTTTCAAAGAGCTCCAAAGTCCAACCAAGAACAATAAGATAAATGGTAGTTTCCCTAAATAAGGGGACCCCAATATAGACCCCAAAATACAGGGTTTAGGGTTTAGGGTTTAGGGTATTATAAACAACCACTAAAAGTTACCCCTAATTTTGGGAATCAGAGTAAGCACCATCAAAGTGTCAACCGCGCAAGAACACCCAACTTCAGGACCTGGTAAGCATGAATTAGATGAAATCCTCAGGTCTGCAGTAGACCCCTTGAGCTTTCATGTTCCATATAAAACCAGGTCATACCAACAAAAAGGGTTATTTATTTGTATTTCTAGGTTACCCTAAGCCCGAAACCCTCGACTCTAAACCCTGATCCCTAAACCCTAAATCCTAGACCCTAATCCCTAAGCGCTAAACCGAAGCTGAGATCTGGTCATGCAAATGCACCAGGCAGCCACGGCACAGTTTGCTGGAAGGCCACATTTCCACTGGGTACCATGACCCTCCGGTTTGTGGTTTAGGCTTTAGGGTTTGGGGGTTTTAGGGTTTAGCGTCTAGGGTTTAGGGTGTATGTAGGGTGTAGTGAGAGTAATGGAACACATTGTATAGGGACTATGTAGGGAACAAATTCCTTTATTCCCTACTAAATCAGCAAGTTCACTGGAGTTGAAGGGTTCCTCGTAGAGAGTACTTAGGACATATGCCTGAATAGACGGTTTTGGAAGGTCTAGGTCAGTAAATGTTGTCAGGTTGTGTTGAAAGGAGGCGTTTTCCCGAGTAATTGTTGCTGGGGCTTTCGTAGGTCTTGTTTTTGTGTTGAGAGCGACCTCTAGGCCTGCAAGCGCAGCAAAACATTAAGTGGAAGCGCATAGGCTTATGTAGTTGGAGCATTTTGTCAAGCCTGGTATGTCGTATGTTTACATATCACATCCAGTTTTGTTCCAATCAGTCAAACAGAAAATGCCTATATGTGTCATCATGATTCCTGTGCTTTCGGCGTAGTTCTTCTTGCAGCTGGAGTAGTACATATTTGAGATTGCAGTATGGGCCAGCTGGTTCAAGGCTCACCAGAGATGATGAGATTTCGGACACGTTGTGTGATACCTTAAAATATTGGGGCCGTACTAGCACACGGACACGAAAGGGACCATGCTACTGACAACCCACTATATGAAGGTTGGAGTCTGGAGAATCATCTCCCCAGATCAGTGACATCGTACGCGCATCCCCTCCTGAAGACATGTTGAGACTTGTAGCCAAACATGAAGATCTTGTTCTAAAACGGTGGGTGGCTGTACATGCAGATTTGCGGAATCCATCATAAACAGTTTGGCATACACTCCATGTGAGTGTAGCATAGCATCTCAGAAGTCAGTGGGTTCCAGATAGAAGCTCTGTGAGGCGGCTCATTCTGTCTTCCAGTGAAATTGCACTCCCAAACTTTACTTGCAAGCCAAAACTAACGGCTCAACCTGACGCCAATACCCCAGGGGCTCCATGCCTATAAAACCCCAGTGTCTATAAGTAGTACCTACATTGGGCTATTCAGAGCCCTAGGATATAGACCCTAAGCCTTTTACGGCCAGGTTGGTTGACAAAGAGTACCTCTGCCTTTGCCCGTACCTGAGTCTTTTGCGGTCACGTGGCTCCATGACTGTCATGTAGAAACTAGTGCATAGGGATTATATTGGGAAAATATATTGGGATAATGGGAAATTCATGAAAACTTAATGGAAACTACAATAATGGGTTGAGGGTTTAGGGTTTAGACCCCAGATTAATGAACACCCTCCCCTTAATGGTGATTATAATAGGGATGAGAATATTAAGGTCCTTAAAAGGAGGAGGTTTATTAATCAGGGGTCCACAGTAGGTCCTGTTCAGGCAGTTTTTGGCTCTTGTGGATCTGCTCGGGCAACCTTGTCTGTAGAAGTAACAACCTGGACCCCAAAAGTATGTAAGACAATGGCCTTTATGGCTGTCATGATGGGTTTAGGGCTATCCCTAAACCCTAAACCACTTTTGGGGTTTAGGAAGCCCCAAGGAGATGCAGGCTACGGGGTTTAGGGTTTAGGAGGCTCATGGACAAGCCTAAATCCTGAACCACGGGGTTTAGGCTTGAGGGTTTAGAGCAAAAGCCCAATCAAGCACTTTTCGGCTTCCAGCCCCACACCATTCAAAGCATAAACCCAGACCCCCAAAACCCAAGACCCTAGACCCTGAACCCTAAACCCTTAACCCTAAACTGTGCTTCCTAAACCTCGAACCAATCCTAAACTTTATCATCCAGCAGGACGCCCAAACCCTGAACACTAAACCGGTACTTGGGGACCCTTCAGTCCTAAAAACCTGAACCCTAAATAGTAGCTTCCATTTTCTTTTCCATAATCCCTATATAAGCGCCTTATATCACCCTAAATAATTCTATCTTGCCCTATATAACCCTACATTCCCCTATATAACCCCTGGATAACCCTTTTTTCCCATATAACCCCTGGATAACCGTGAATCACCTTATATTCCCCTATATACCCCCTACATGACCCTAAATAACCCTAAACCCTCAACCCTAAACCCTAAACCCTATATGCCCCTATATGACCGACCTAGGCTGCGGAGAGGCTCCTGCGGCTTTCTCGAGTCGTGCCTGGGACGAAACCTGGGTGTAGGGTTTGGAGTGCAAGTTTAGGGTTTAGGGGTTTTGGGGTTTTGAGTGTGAAGGGTTTAGGGTGTTTAGGGTTTAGGGATTTAGGGTGTGAAGGGTTTAGGGTTTAGGGTTTAGGGGAGTTTTGGGTGTGAAGGGTTTAGGGTTTAGGGGTTATATAGGGATGATAGAAAAGATATTTGAAGCTACTTCAATTATCTTTAGGGTGTAGGGGTTTAGGATTTGGGGTTTAGGGTTTTCAGTGCAGCGTTTAGGGTTTAAGGTGCCGGGCGTAGGGCTTGGCACGTTATGGGCCTAACGTGCTGAAACCTCAATCCTGAACTCCTTAACCCTGCAACGTTAATTACGGATTAACGAAGAGAGTTTCCAGTTGGTTTGAAAGGAGCACATTCTCATGCTCCTTTGGAAGAATCCTTGTCATGCGGGGGTTTGAAAGAATTTCGGCTGGCTTCCAAGGAGTCCCTGATGAGAAGGACTACTGTATATGGAGGTTTGGCTCATTTAAGGACACTCTCGCACATTTCGTGTCTTTCGAGTCCATGGTACAATTGTTCCAAATCTGCATTTGGACTTAGGGACCAGATATGAGTGGCCACCATTCTACCTTAGAGTAGCAAGCTTCGCGCGGTCAATGGTCCTGTTTCTTTGGGCCCCTGTGTTTTAAGCTTAAACCGCACACCTTACTTCAACTCAGCAATATTTGGCTACTGTAGTCCCAAATAAAACAAGGCCAGCTTTTCCGAATATCGTAGAAGAAAAATAGATGTGTTTCTTTACTCTGACTTGTTTCTTGTATAAGTCAGGCTATAGTCCCCCTTAAGTAGATAGCAAGTGGGTTTTTGGGGATCTTACCAAAGCCGTATTCTATCTACCTAAGGGGGACTAAAACCCTAAATCGTAGTTTCCATTTTATTTTCCATTATCACTATATAACCCAAATACATACCCTATTATACCCCATATTCTATCTACTTAAGGTGGGCTATAGGATCATAAGGAAGGATGGTTGCAAGCCTAAACCCTAAACCTTAAACCCTAAACCGCAATCAAAGGCAACCCGCTGCAGGGGCAGACGGCTGCGACCGACTTTGCGCCTCGTCTTCCAAGGTTAGGGTATTAGGGTTTAGGGTTTAGGGTTATGCCGGCTCGCACGCTTTACCTGGACCCCAAAAGTATGACCTTGGGGATAATGGAAACGAACATGGAAAATACTACAACAGGGTTTAGGGTCAGGGCCTACCTGGACCCCAAAAGTATGTAAAATCATGACCTTTATGGCTGCCATTATGGGATTAGGGCTATTATTTTACATATTTTTGGTGCTCAGGTAAGGGTTTAGGGTCAAGGGCTTAGGGTTAGAGGGCAAAGGCAAAAAATGGAGCTGATACGCTAGCATGCAGTCCTATGATTTGGGCAGGCGACTTGTGAGTTGTATTCCATAGACCTGGACTAGCCAGTAAACAGTGACTGGGCCGTATGCATCCTTCACAGCGAGCCTGAAAGCATTCAGAATGAACGTCCAAGCCCTGAGGCGTTAAAACCTCAAGAAGTCAAGCCTATGGAATCAGAATCTCAAGCGAGAAGACCCTCAAATACTCTCCACCTAGCAGTCTACACTCTAAAGCCATATACAGATCACGACGCGCAGAGGTTTTAACAGAGTCAGCTCTAAAGCTCTGGACTCTAGTCTGGGTTGAGCTAACCTTGCGCCAGTCCTGTAATTACCATTCTTGGGGCTATCTATATAGGGTTTAGGGCCTAAGTTTAGGGTTTAGGGTTTAGGGCCTAAGTTTAGGGTTTAGGGCTTAGGGTTTAGGGTTTAGGGTGGTAGCGGCCCCTCAGCGTCACAGCAGGAGTTGCTTCAGACCTTGTCCGCCAATGGTGAGATGTACTCCCTGGTCCAGGTTGGCTCTGGGATTTGGGAAGCTGGGGGAACCTAAACCCTAAACCGCGGACTAGTAAGGTCTCTGCCCAAGAATAGTTGTGTGGTTGAAATTTTAGGCCAGGAAAATGGAGGGACCCAGACTCTCACATAATTGCCATTATGACTTGTGGTTACTCCTCTTGGGTGGGGCCCAGCCTAGCGTCAACCGTTATTCGGCATTTAGCTTCTTTACCACGAGAGTCGCTACCAGAACAACCTCTCCTACAAAAAAGCTGGCTATAAATCCTTGTGCCGAAAATGCCTCGTATGCAATATTCCTGGGTTGACCTTTGGGGTATTCAACTGTTTTCCCTTGTTTGCTTCCTAAGGACTAGGCTTATATGTTTCAAGGGATTCCGAAGCCTAGGAGTATTCAAATGTTTTCCCTTATCAGTTTCATAGGGACCCTATAGGCCTACATGTTACAAGGGGCTCTTAAGGCCAACCAAGAATCATAACTCTTGCTGCAGATACAGTAAATACATGTATTGGCCATGTCGATAGGAACCCACATATACGGGCTTAAATTTCATGTGAAGGCCAGGTGCTTTTTCGCTGAAAGGGAGTGACCTGCGTGGGGTTTTGTTTTTTTGGCACCGTGGTTGACGGTTCCGGGCTCATGACAGGAATGGGTCTGGTCTGAGACGTGTGCCAGGTTCAGGGCATAGGAAACCGCATTCAGTGGGGTTTAGAGCTCTATGGGGGTAATAGGTTTTGGAGATTAACCACTGTTGATACTAAAAATCCTGCATGACCTTTATATACGGTAGTACTATAATTCCCAAGGTATATGGTACCAAGGGTCATGCAGGATTTTTAGTATCCACCGTACTTCGAGGAGAGCGGCCAGCACTAGAAAAACAAAGTTTCGGATGCGTAAAGCCATACCCACTGCCGCAAGCCCCTAAATTTAAACAATCCAAAGCCTCAGACCCCATGTCTTCAACGTCATGGAACCTGCATGCTTACTGTTGGGGGTTGAGGGTTTGAGGCCCTTCGCCTTGAAGAAAGGATTCATACGTGAAACTATTGTAGAAGTCTATGCGGCGTGCAGCATTTTACCGTAACGGTTGGTGATGTCCTCTCCTTGATTCTGGCATGTGGTGCCCTGCACTGTGGCCTGAGCCGGCAACGGCAGTGTTAAACAGGGAGAGTAGCATACATAATTGCATGTCTGTTTCCAGTTCTTCGAGCTTCCAGTGCTATCAGCTCCACAACTTCAGTAAAGATGAGGGGCCAAAGCCCACTAAGACATTATATTCTGGTAAGTACTCTTCAGCTTCAAATACCCATATGAGCTATAGTCTAAACTCCTAGTATCCCCCGTAATAACCTCTATAGCAGTCCCCTATATTATCCCTATGTAACCCCCCTTTAAGGAGTTTAGACCATAGCTCATATAGTTTGGACCGTAGACCCTCAGGCCTCCGGGATTCCCTTACAGTCCTGTTACAGGTACCTAAGGGTGAACCCTTGTTTAGGGTTTAGGGTTTAGGTACCTACGGGTGAGCCCTTAGTAGGGGTCCTAAGTGCCACGTAGCTGCTATGAGCCCTAAACCCTAAACTCCATAATCCTTGATGATAGAGGAAGACCCCTGGACGCAAGGCGAGACCCAAGACAGGGAGGAAGCATCAAATTCGAGTCCTGGCTGACTTGACGGGTTTAGGGTTGAGGCTGTGAAGGCAATGTAGACCTGCGACTAATAAACCCCTTCCTTGTAAGAGCCTTAATGTTAGGATCCCTACTATAATCCATATTAAGGGGAGGGGGGTTCTTAATCACCGGGTTTTGTGGCTGAGGTGAAGGTAGCTAAGAGATTAAACGTTGAGTTATAAGGGTACGTACCAGTATAGGGGCATACATGGAGATTATATGGGGATTAGTATAGGGGTCCACTCCTGGCTGACTTGAATGCAGCTAAGTATTCATAGCTATATTAGGTTCTACACTGTTTTTTGGCTCTTATAGTCCTAACAACAACCATATCTTAAGATTTTAAAGGGGTTCTGAGGCCGGTTTAGAGAAGTTAGGTCGTAAAGTCCCCTACAGCGGGTTGTAATTGAGCCATCCTAATTAATTACCACCCGACTGGACACTACCCATGAACCTCCAAGTAGATGTTTGATGGCTAACTATGGCTGAGTGCAGCTATGCAAGTATACTGTGCCCGTGAACCTCCAATTAAAGGTTTCAGACAAGATTGGCGCACAGAAAGTACAGGGTTTAGGGGATTTGGACTTGAGTTCTGAGCATTGGGGTTGGCAGGTTTTCCGCCGAAGTGGATTGTGGATTGATGGGTCCCCGAGAATGGCTGCAGAGTGTTTAATGTTGTGTCGTCTGCATATATGAGCAATAATCTTAGACTCCTTACGGACGTCATATAAGCGATTACATAGCAGATCATAGGGGACCACTTTAGGGGCTATTAAGGGGAACGCTAGGAAGTTAGACTATGGCTCATATAAGTGACCCCAGACTTGCAAAGTTTCCTCAGAAGCTAGCTGAAGTTAGGCTTGAGGTCATGCCGACTCCTACACCCCAAAACCTGAACCCTACAACCTGCAACCACTAACCAAAATGACGGCACGTATGTCCTCTTTGCATGCAGGGAAGAAAAAGCTTCAAGCTTCACAGGCATCCAACCAAAGAGATACTGATCCATTGTTTCATTGCTCTTACGACTGTGTGTCAGGATGATGTGCTAGGTAACACGCGCGCACATGCCTGCAACATTGTTAACATCATTGTTGAGACCCTGAACCCCAAACCCTGACCTGCGGGGAGGGAAGGAGGCGATGCCGGCGGTGATCCACAGGTTAGGGGCATGGAAGGACCTGTAGTCCTCGCAAGGTACCCCCATAGCTGCAGAGAGGCTTGGCTGGCTTTTGATTGCCAGGTCCACCCCTTTCGGCAAGCCCAAGCAGACACGGCCGGTGTGCTTGCCGGTGCGGCTGTTCTGTTTCTTTCCGCAGGCCCGTTTCAGATTCCGGAAAAGGAAGAAGGAACTCTCATTTTTTCGAGCCCACAGTAGCTGTTGAAGGCAACTCCGCGCTTCAGGTTCCTTGGCCACACGACGGAGAAACAAGCAGAACTCAGGCCCAGCTTTTGCGCAAAGACGTCGTGCAGGAGTGATGTCTGAGCTTAGCCAGGCTGAAGATCCTGGCCCTGGACTTCCGGTACGATTTGATGCGCGGACCTTAAACACGGCTGCCGATTTCACAAGCCTCTGAGAGGCGGAGTTGCCTGCCAGGCGAAACAACTGCAATCACTTCAGCCAGAAGCTGGCCCAATTCTTTCTGGGCAAGCCGTTTGCCACGAAAGAGTTGTGCTTGCCCCCGCCTTGCGCAACAAACTGCATCCGATGATCTGCAAGCTTTGTTTTGCAGCAAAATTCAGGTCGATCCCAGAGGAGATTCTGCTACAACCTGAGGCGCATCCTTCCTCAGGTCGAGAATTTGAAGGCATTTTGGCGTCATTTTCATCAGCAGCATCACTGTCGCAAAGCAGCTTTGATAATTGACAGACGCTGCGACTCTGATTGAACGTGTTGCGAACGAGGACGGGCCTTGCTGTGGCCAAAGGATTGCACGTGTTCAGGAGCACTGCAGGCCCGGATGTGCTTTGTGACACACGTAACTGTGGACATGGCACTCATGCGCGATGGGCAGAGTGTGCAAGACGCAGCTTACAGATTATGTCCAAATGGCGGAAGTGCAACGCATCTTCTGCATAGCCCTTTGACCACTTAAGCGCAGTAGCTTTCACGAACAGAGCTGCCTGAATCGATGCTGGCTCCGTCGCCTGCTGCCATCTTGTAGTCAGGCACTAAGTCTTACGCTTCTCTTTATGGTCGCATAGACTCCTTGGTGCAAACATGACAAAAGCACATACCCGGAACTCAGGTGAAGTCTACTTGGCCAACCTAGAGCTTTTGAAGTCTTTGGAGTTTCAGGTTGGGTTTAGGTTTTTGACTGAAGATTTTGCTTTAGGGCGTAGGGCTCAGGCTTGTAGGGCTTTGGGGCTTCGCGTTTCGGGCTGTCGCCTTGAGGTCGAGGTTGGCAACGTGCTGGGGATGCACTCCTCACAGGAGGGCTACAAGGAGACTGCGCGCACTCTGTGGAAGAATGCTTCCGGCCTTCCGCCTCGTTGTTTTCTTTGTGATTGTTCTTGAAACCTTCTCATTGCTTGCACTGTTGCCACCTTGTTTGTGAGTGCAAATACCACCATCTCCTGATCACTAGTATTGCTGTTCTGGTCGATATTGCTGCCATGGTGACGGCTCTTATCACTGTTTATTATTGCTCCTGTTGCTGCTGTCATTGTTGCTGTTGCTGTTGCAGCTACTATAAACCCCAAGCCCTAAACCCTAAAATTCTACACCTAGTCTAAACCCTGTTACTGTTACGACGAATTGGTATTTCTCTAAATAAGGAGACCCCAATACAGACCCAAAATATGATAATCCTTATTAAAGGGACCCCCCAAACACGTACGCCTACTCTCGGAAATCCCCAAATAACCCATATATCCCTCGCTATGTAATTAACCCCATAAACCCCGTTAAAGGAACCCCTAACTTTGGGAAACCCCCAGTTTTTGTTGTGGTTTCAGCCAGATGAAGTCTGAACGAGTCAAGCAGCATGGGCCCAGACAAGCTTCGCCTCCCCAAATAACGCTTTTCACCACAATGAGAAGCTTTAATAATAGGAGGCAGTTTGTTTATAGTAGGAAGGGCCTAAACCCTAAAACCCTAAACCCTCAGACCCTTTAATCCTCAAACCCTAAAGAGGTAAGCGCTAAGCCCTTAAACCCTTAAAGCTTACCCGTTAAACCCTGAACCCCTAAACATCCCTAAACATTAATCCTGGGGATAACAAGTCCAGACCTGCTTGAACTTAGGAGCGCACCTGTCTGATTTGGGCTTGCCACTGGGCTAAGTCTCAGGTCAAGATCTGAGGGTTAAGACCTAGGGTTTAGGATTTCGGGTTCAGGGTGTAGAGTTTGTGATTTAGGTTTAGGGCTTAGGGCTTGGGATTTGTTTAGGACTCAAGGATTCGGATTTGGACGTAGGGCTTGGGGTTCAGCATATATGGTTCAGGGTTTCGGATTTATGAAGTAGGGTTTAGGGGCTAGTTATAAAGATCTGAAGAGCCAAGATCCCCAGTACCCTCAATTGGGCTTCAATTGGGCTTGAATAAAAGGTAGGAGAAGAGATTTAGTTTCTGGAAGTTTTTGGGGGTTACCTGGTAATTGAGGTTCAATTTCAAGCCCAAGCTTCAATTTGTTGTCCTTGTTCGGGTTGGGGGTTGGGATTCAGGGTAGGGGCTTAAACTTCAATAGACGTTACAGCTTAAGTTTTGAGTACTGCCTCCCGTAACAGTGAGATAGTCCTTATGATGTGAACATACATGTATATATACAAAGCCTTTAATATAATTGGGGGGCAGTACCTACCCTAGACCCTGAACCCTTTAAAGCTCCAATGTGACGGTTTAGGGCTTATGGCTGGGCATGGCTTGGGATTTGGGTTAAAGGTTTTTGCAGCTGGGCTTTGATTGCCAAAACGTAAAGAATTTCTTCCGCCTTTAAAGTACGGGGTACCTCAAACGGACTTCAACAAAACATTGGTGTTTGCTTCCGCCCTTGTTTTAGGATGGGGCTGCACAGGGGTGACTGCATAGAAGCTACACTGCGTATCTGTTTAATCACCATATTGTGGGTACATGCCTTTCTGTGGTTCAGTGGTAGGACTCCTCGTCCAACTTCCGCATTGCTTGAAGCTTTATAAAACCTGCACCCTTGCAGTATAAGCCCCTGAACCTAAAGCTCTAACTTAGTAGTGTTCAGGGTTTAGGGTAAACTTTGGGGATACAATCAACGCTATGGCTCTTGCTCTAAAGGTTAGTAGTACCAGCCCAAAAAAGTAGTACCCGGGTGCAATATAGGGATTCCATGAGTAATGTGGGGTGAGATGGGAAGACATAACGAATTCTTTGCCCCATGTAACCAAATGACAGCCATATTTCTATTTTGTTTTTTGTTCGCGGGGGGGTTCCATGTTAGTCGGGGTGGCAAGGAAGTTTCAACAGCAAAGGTGTACCACATTTTCACATTCAGCTTGCCGAGATTGGTGAGACTACGAACATGCTATGCGGACAGATATAATATGCCTATAGAATATATGCCATTATTCCCTACTAACCCCCCGGTAAGTAAACCCAACCGCCCACTGCCCTGCAAACAGTCTGAAAACCTTCACCTTGCAGCCCAAAACTGCACACACTCTTCGTCGAAGGCCCATCGTTGGGGATGCCAGGTATGGCAAGGCCGCTGATTTGTGTTGGTGTCCCATAATTGGTTTTCTTTCTTGGGCAGTGAAGCTCCTGTTCTTGGTGTGACGCGTGGGGGAAGTTTATACACGGCTGACGCCACACAATAAACTTGCACCAGCATCTGAGAGTCAGCGTAAACTCATGAGCGTAAAGCAGCCCATCCACCCAATAACAATATACGAATGCCCGGGAACAGAAACTATCAGTAGGTGAGGGGATCTAGCATCAAAGCTACAGTCCATTGAGGGTTTCTCAAAATCAGGGGTTAGTACACGGTCCTTCTGCGGCAGCTGGTTTTCTTTGGATGCATCCTCGCCACGGGTGCGTTGTTCCTTCGATTATTTCTTTTTGTCGGCCGAAATTGGAACGGATCTTGGACAACAAAGGTTTTACTGCTTCTTGGTAAAGGGAATAAAGGAATATTATCCCTGTATAATTTCTAAAGAATACATTCACATATTTCCTACCAAGAACCAAGAAGATGCTCTCCTTGGCACTCAGCTAGGACCTTAAACCCTAAACCCTAAACTTGTATTCCTACTATAGGTACTTAACAATAAACTTTTAGTCAGGGTGCTAAGTGCCATGGTGCCCTCCACCCCAAAACATTCTTCTCAAATACCCGGACCTTGAGTGCAAAACCCGACTGTAGTTGGCCATGCTGAGGGTTTAGGGTTTAGGGTTTGGGGCTGAAGGGCTTATAGGGTTTAGGACTTAAGGGCTTAAGGGTTTAGGGTTTACAACGCAATCCCAACTACGTGTCAAAAGCAAGACCCAAAACCCCACGTGCCGACTCCCACACCTATGGCTGCCTGGCTCGACTAGAGCACCATACTCCCGTCGAAGACACTTTAACCCTTAACTCCTCCTAAGCCATCAGAGCTACTGTATAGTCTAAGATACCTTAAAAGGAGGTTATACAGGGGATCATATACCGCAGTATTACAGGGTTAGGTGTATACTCGGTGTTTAGACTATGGCTCATCAGCCACAAACCCTAAACCCTTACGCCATCAGGGTCCGTCGTCCTGGTGCCAGCGGCTCTTCCTGCATTGTCAAAAAGTTACCATGCGCGATCAAAGAGGAGGCGGCTCGGGGTGCTGGGTTTAGGGTTTAGGGTCTGGGCTGCTGGGAGTTAGTAGGGAAGAGAATATGCTATATCGGGCTCATATAAGGATTAAGTAGGGATTATTTGGGGGTTATAGCAGGATCATAAGTATAAAGGGACCATACAGGGGTTATGTAGGGATTGTATAGTTGACAATTTCAGGCGCCAGGGTTCAAGTTTTAGGGCTATGGCGTTTCGAGGTTGGGCGTGCGAACGGACGATCAGCCGAAGTTGAAAAGGTGGATTTGTTTTGCAGATACGGGCATGTAGAAGCGTATGCTATATATATATATATGTATACATCTTTGATTATGTATATCTATTTAAGCAGTGCCAGTTGAAAAGCCCAACACCCTACCCACGAAGCGGGGACAGAGATTTTTGTTGCACCAACCCGCTCACCGCGTACGAGAGGAGACACAATGAGCAACTTGTGGGCCATCAAAGCGTGGCAGTTTATTGTTTAGGGCTACTCTAGTGAAGTCGGAGATTTGGGAATCTGTGAGCATACCCTTAAGTTTTAGGTTCTGGATTCCAAGGTCAGTCGTCTATGACACATGCCTTAGGAGGAACCCCCCCACCCTGCAATAACGTTATAATAGGAATATAAGACGACCCGAATCCACTATTACAAGGTGGAAGGTCCACTAGCACATGCACCACAAGACTCCAAGCCCTTGACACCAACCCTTTCAACCTGATCTTGAACAGCCTAGTTGTTCAGGATTTAAGGTTTAGTGCTCATCTCCCCAAACTATCATATTCCCGTGAGAAGACCCTATAGATTGGATGGCAGGTGAAAGGAGGGGTAGGGGCTTCGATGCCGATGATTCCATGCACCAGCAAGGTACCCCTGGCTTTGACTCGGAAATTGAAATGATGTCAGAGCCATCAACCCAAAGATGTAACCATGGGGGTTCTGGTATTGAGCTAGAATGGCTAGCGGCTAGAAGTAACTGTAGGGATCCGAATCGTCCAATGTAGGTGATATTTACAGATTTCCTTAGACTCCAAACCCAGAGGGTCCAAGTACTCGTTGCTGAGGTACCTGGTATTTTGGTAACAGCAATTATAGTACAGGTTTTAGGTAAGTGTTTGTTTATTAGGGGGGAAAGCAGGTAAAATCTTGGCCCAGAATCCTCAAAAGAGCCACATCGCTGGTCATTCTACATTCTTTTGGGGGTTTGGTAGCCTAAGTCATCTTCCTATAAAACAACTAAGAGATGTGGGGTTACAATCGGGCGTTCCTGTAGTCAGAAACAAAATTCAGAAACATATGGCCCCACTTATGACTGCCCCATGCGCTGTGGAATATCCAAATGGTAGTTTCCCAAAATAGGGGTGCCCTAATATGGACCCCAAATCTGTAGTCCTTATCAAAGGTTCGCTAAAATTGTGCCCCTAATTTTCGGAAGCCCTCAACATACCTTTGGGTAACAGGTCCCTAAACCCGTAGCCGCTGCAGTGAGCCAGTTAGACCCCCATAGGTGGGGTGGCAGTTCAAGGCATGAAGGCAGGGATCAGGTGTTTTGTTTTTGTTTTTCTTTTTTTGTGCTTTCTCTCTTACTGGTTCTTAGTTCTTACTTAGTAGGGAATGCGGGAGTATAAGATCGATTTTGAAATCTCTAAATCCCTGTAAATCATATTCTCTCATTTCGTACTAGGAACCAATAAGTTATAGGGAGTGCAGGGGGACCTGTTCTTGAGGCTTTGGGCGTCCCTGAGCACAAGAATTACCGTTAGATGCGGCTGAAGGGCCGGCATCGAATGTGAGCTATGTAATAGTCTAAACACTTTAGGGTCTAGGGTTTTTGGTTTAGGGTTCTGGGGCTTACGGCTTATAATAGTCTAAACACTTTAGTGGGTTATATAAGGGGCTTTATATGGAAGTATTATGGGTGATAAGGGAGATACTGGAGCTTACAGTAGACTATAGCTTATGTAGCCGATAGTTTCAGTTTGACTAAACGCATGACGTTATTCCCGGCAAGCCCGTCCCAGGCCAATTTGTCGCCACATCGCCTTTGCCAGCTGAATTAGCACGGGCTGTAGAATCCCTAGAACCTTGAGTCCATGCTTGTCTTCAGATGCAGGCGGACTCATCTTTTTTTGTTTTTGGAGTCTGAGCTTTTGGGCTACTTCGTTCAGCCCTTTTTGGAATCTCTCACCGTGTAGTGGCGAAGCAAAAAGCAGCGTGCGTTTCGTGCAAGGCACAAGGTGGGGGTATGTTTTTGGGACGCTTTGCTGGGGGCGTTTGGGTGGATTTAATGGAGGAATCTGAACAACTACTGGAGCTTAGGGTTTATGGTTAAGGGTTCGGGAATACACTCCCAATCTGATTCCTAAATGATATGTTTCCTTATTCCCTACTAACCCAGAGTCAGAGTACTAGTATTGGGGTCCTGTGTTCCTATTAGACTCACAGCGAAGGGTACCTCAAATAGACCTCAAACGTACCTTGCCTATGATTCAACCCCCCAAACCCTAAACCCTAAACCGCGTTAGGCTGTAGGATGGGTTTGAGGCGGGCTTCCTCTTTGTAGGCCAGCTGTTTTTGTTGCTAACGTGCTTCAGCGACATTCTCTAGTGTACTGTAGAGCTTTGGGCCCAACAAGGGCCTTGCTTATAAGCCCTAATCCCCGAACCCTAAACCCTAAGCCCCTTAGAGGCTTAGAGCCCAAGGGAAAGGTACCATGACACGGCAGAACTCTGTACCTGGAGCCGTTTGCCTCAGGCTTTCTGCGAAAGCAAAAGTTGGCTTCCCCCAACGCTTACATCATGGGCTCCCCTACTACTAACCCCCCCCATTACTACCCTCCTATGTTCCCCCCTTTCTAGGGCCTAATTAAGGTTAACTATCCGGGAACCTAGGGAGGTAGTATAAGGGGGGGGGGTAGTAAGGAAGCCCATGATTACATGGAGGGGATGTAGTTCGAAAGATCATAGAATAATAGGGATGGGGTGGTTTAATGGTTTATAGGGGCTATGGGTATATTTACTAGGCTCCTTGTCCCTGCAAGTAGGAACTAGAGTTTCTTTACCGTGGGAAGAGATGTCCTAGCCGGGGGTTTAGGATCTAGGGCTTGTAGATTTGTTTTTGAAAGTTCATCGGGGTCACCATGGCCGGAGCTAGAACTAAGAAGGGTCGTTCCATGATCATTTTCAGGATAACGGCAAAGCACTGCACACCTTTTGGGGGTTTCCCCAAATTTGGGGTACCATTTTTGGGGCTACCTATAATAAGGACTATAGTATATTGGGGTCTACATTGGGGTCCCCTTATTTTGGGAAACTGCCATATTCTGTGACCAAGACGATGATTTGGTCAATCTTCCTGACAGAACCCTTGTCAGAGTACCCTGGCAATCCCTATGGGTCTTCCAAATCCCAACATTAGGGCTATCCCTGTGGGGGTCCCTATCATGGGGTTGATAGTAATTTGGGGTCTTTGTCAGGGTCCTCCGATTTATGGAAACTACTATACAATCCCTACTGCGTCGCAGGTGTTGTTTTCCTACGTTACGCCCCAAACGGCAGAGTAGGGCCCACATGCCAAGGTTCGCTCACTTGCCTAAAGTGCTGAGGACTTGCCTGGGTACCCCGCGAAGTAGCACCCACAAGAGTTATATGAGCTATAGGCTAAACTCCTTAAAGGGGGTTAAAAAGGGGATCATATAGGGGAGTGTGAGAGGGGTATTAAGGGGGATACTAGGGGTTCAGATTAGAGCCGTGCAGTCCGATATTTGGAGGTTGATAGGTCTACCAAATCCCGAGCCCTAGCCAGACCCTGGATGGGTTCTGCCCTTTAGAAATAATCAACCCCAAGTCAAGGTTGCCGCCGGCATGCTCAGCGTTGAGGCGGAGCGCCACCTAGGTTTAGGGCGTACGGTTTAGTTGAGTGTTCAAGTGTACCAGGATGTGCTATTCGACTAGATCCTGTAAGCTCTTAGATCTCTTTTTCTATGAGGGGTCCGAAGGTATGCCCTTGAAGTTACCTTCACGAGAGTCTTACACGGAATCATGGGGTCTAATACCCCATTTCCGTGCAGCGGGGTCAGAACTTCACCTTGTCCAACGGACAGCTTTATAGCCAAAGAAGGCTTCATGGAGGAGATTGTATTAGATTGCTCCAAGGTGTCGAAACCCAAGTTCCCAATCTAAACTTTGCTTGTCCCAACACCCCAAGACCGAAACTCTGGGCCCCTTGATTCCGAATTAGGGCAATTCCATATACCGACATATGCTACTTTGCCTGGTAAGCCCCAAAAAGGAATCCCTAATCATTGGAAGCCCTACATCCTCCATACCCCTATATAGCAGTTTCCATAAATACAAGCCACCATATATCACCATTTACCCCTGGACCCTTTCAAGGAAACCCTATTTCTTTTCAAGTATCCATGTCTGCATGGCTGCGCGACGCAGGTTACAGACCTTGTTCTCGCGGATGTTGGGCAGGGCTACGTCTACAGGCTGATGGTTTAAGCCTTCGGGGCTTCAGGTTCCCTAAATTGAAAATACCAAATAGCTTCAGGTTTACCCGATTTCAGCTTCAAGGGCCTTAGGGCAAGACTTTGCAGTTGAGGCTTCCGCTGTCCCTTTGAGCGCTTTTGCTTCACGCTGGCTTCACTTTGTGGAATACAAGGGGCCCAAGTTTTGCTCACGTCTGGTTGAGGTTTATTTCAGGTATTCTCATTGTACAAGGAATCCAGGACCATATTACTGGTAATGATTTAGGCCCTACGGCGCATGGTGTATCCTAAGCCCCAAAACCTGTTCCTTTCACACGTCAACCCGCCCCTAGCTGTAGCTAGTCGTGATTCGGAGTAAAGGATCTAGGCTTTGGTGTTAGGGTTTAGGGTTTGGGCGTTTAGAGTTTAGGGTAGGATTGAGGGGTTGTGGCGTCGGGTTACCTTACCCCCCACATGCCAAAGGCACATGGAGTCCTATCAAGAACGTTAATCATGTTGGCTTCTGAGATTCTCAAACTACACGTTCGTTTGCGGAAGGTAACTCCTATTGCACCAGGTTGTGCCCCTAAGGGTTCAAGTACCCAATAATCATATACCTACCCAAAACCAATACTATAATTACTAGTACCCAAAACCCAAGTACCTAATTATTGGGTACATGGACCCATTGGGTGCATGCTTTGGACACCTGACCCCATCTCCTAGAGGCGTAATTTTTTCGGCCCTCACTCGACGTTTTCTGGCAGCCAGCTAGCATGCAGGCATCCGACCATGCCAGCAACTGGAAGTTCCCTAAAGATAGCATTTATTTTCCACCGGAGTTCCAGTGAATTGAGACCGAAAGGAAATGTTGGAGTACTTCTTTCTTCTCAACAAAAATTGGCTTACCCTTATAATCCCTATAGTTTCCATTGTTTATTCCGGTTCTCTCAAGATACCCCCAACATAACCCTGATATATCCCTAAACCCTAAACCCAATATATTCCCAATAGTTGAGCCGCAGGCTACACGCGCGCAAACCAGGCTTCACCTCTCTCTGGGGCCCTGAATGTGGACCGCAGTGGGTTTAGGGTTTAGGGTGGGTTCTGGGGTAACTTAGGGCCTGGTTACATAGGTGACGATATCAGCGCTATATAAGGTAATGGGATCCAAACCCTATACCCTAAACCCCGAAAACCTGAACCCCTAAACCCCTGAACCCAAACCCAAAACCCAGATAAAGTGATACGGTGGAGACTAAAAATCCTGCATGACCCTAAATACCCTAAACCTTGGGAATCATGGTACTATAGTATTCATAGGTCATGCAGGATTTCTAGTATCAACAGTCAAGAATGGGGGTCCCGCCTAAGAGCGTTTGAACATTGACGCGCGAAGGAACTCTAGCGCGAAATCCTGAGCCCCAAAACTCTTGACCCTGAACCTTGACTTCAAATCCTGGGCCCGAAGCCCCATAAGCCTATGTGGTAGTTCCTCTAGTCGTGGGACCCAAATATAGACCCTGCAACATACTCCTCATAGGGACTAATATGTTGACATCCCCGTTATCCTAAGCCTCACGCATTACCTGAAAAAAGTGCGAGGGACTGTGGAAGTATACTTTTTCCCCCTGTAAGCCGTACAGGCCACGCAAGAGCCCCAGTTCTTCCCATCGTTGACCTGCTTATTAATACTCTCTGACAAGCACAGATTACCCCAACCCTGAAATAAGGACTTTGTCAGTATCATATGATTCTTAACAGGCCCTGACAGTCCTGATTATAAGGTGTTGGGGTACTCAAAATTCGCCTACTACTACTTAACTAACCCTAAACCCTATTTAGACCCTAGACCTTGAGCCCTAACCCCTAAACACGAAACCCTAAGCCCTACACCCTCCAACCGTACGCCCTGACCCCTAACCCAGACCCCTAAGCCCTATAGTTCCCCTTAAGTAGAGAGAATATGGCTTTGTGTATGTTATAACAAGATCCCCATATACCCCATGTTCTGTCTACTTAAGGGGGATTATATACCAACCAAGTACGCACCAAAAGCTTCCTTGAAGGTTATGGAGTGAGGATAAGCTCCTCAGCGTCCTCAGTGATGACGTTCCCACGCCCAGTGTGAGGGTTTTGGGTTTAGGGTTTTGGGGGGAATGCACTTGGAGGGTCAGGGGGACTTAGGCTAAGACGTGGAATTACTGGGTTTAGAATGTGGTTTAGCAGGGTTCCAAGAATACTTCCTAAGTCCCTGACACTTCAAGTAGCGCATCGCATTTTGGAGATGTATTTTTCCGGTGCTTTCGGTGTATTTAGGTGATCATGGGAGCGTAGGGTTTGGGAATCATGCGGCGGGTGCTGGAAGCTCCCAGGTCATGGTATTTTGTCGCTTTAACTATACATGGTATGACTTCAACTGATGGTCTCCGAAATTGGGCACCAAATTGAAAACATATACATCCACCAATATTCCCCAGGAAGCCTATAGACACTCACCAAAAACCACGAACCCATTTCTACTTCAACCGGGCAATCCTGTCTTCGATCTATAATCTGGGCCTCAACGATGTGCACTGCAGGCTACGGAGTGAGTAGGTGGAGGTTCCCGAAGTGGCGATATGGGATGTTTGTGATTCGGGGTGGGCGTGTTTGGGATTGGGTTATGTCGACTGTTGCAGGGAGTATGGTGGAAGATCATGCGGCCGTGGGGATCCAAGTCTATGAGCAGTACACATTATAGACCGTACCCCGAGGCCTAAACCCTAAACCCATATGCCATCATGTTCCTAGATGCAGCTCTTTCGGCAGCCCCATGGCACCCAAGAGTGCTGGCTCTTGGCGGTCTGTAGGGATTGGAGGAAGGGATCCTAAATCCCCCCTAGGTTTCGGGTTTAAGGTTTTAGGGTTCAGGGGTTTAGGGTTTAGGGTTGAGGGTAGACCCTGGCCCCAAACGCTAATGTAGCGTTTCAGGCTTAGGGGTTTGCATTTCCTTTTTGGTTTATTCCCCATGAACCGCTAGTAAGACATCCAACATCCGCGGCGACTCTTTGAACCATTCAGTTACCAACTCATTTCCATATGACTCTATATACATAAAGGGATTCCTTTGGGGGACCACTATAGAGGATACTGAGGGGGATACCAGGAGTTTAGACTATAGCTCATTTTGTTGACATACGACTTTCAATTTTTCTACCATACAACCCCTGAGTAATGAGGTAGTTTCCGTCTGTGTGTGCATTCTGTCATACCTTGTGATTCACCGAAAGCCTAAACACTAGATGCCATGCTGGTTTCTTTTAGTGCCATTTCCCATGAAGCGCAAGTAAGCAAACACTGCAATCTGCATGTGCCCATTCGCCCCCAGTGTCCATTTCATTTGCCACTTGCCCTTTTCACGCTTCCATCCAACCCGCAAACCTTGGACCTCATGGCTGTCATCACTGAAGTAGTGGTGCCTATCTGTTTGTTGAGTCCTTCATTCCCTACTTACCGCCGAAACCAAAACCCTAATTTCTAAACCTTCAAGTATTTTGAATTTCCTTCCCCTGCCTTCATTTCCTACTCTAGGTCTGTATATCATCTCATGTCACATATCAAGTTCTACTTTTTTTCCACTTGATTTGGCATCATTCCCACCCTAAACCCTAAACCCCTGAACCAGAACCAGAGAAAGTACTGAGGCTCGGCCTTGGATTTTCCACGCCCCTGCCGTTGAGGTGGCAAGGCCTGCGCAATTCGGGAAAGCCGGTTAGAGGTAAGGGTGTAAGGTTAAGGGTTTAGGGGTTTTCCTGGGCCCTCCAATACAGCACCTGAAACGTAGCCATATTAAGCGTCCTAACCCAAAAACCACACCAAGCCCAAAAAGGAACTACATTGGAGGGTTTAGGTTGGGGCTCAGGGTATCGAGGTTCTGGGGTTTAGGCTTTAGGGGTTTAGGGGTTTATGGTTTATGGGTTTAGGGTTT
>CAJNIZ010034336.1:57388-69955 GCA_905231905.1 Symbiodinium pilosum
CTGAACCCTAAACCCTAAACATCCAAAAAAGCTCAAGCAAGGTCCTGTGTCCAAGCTCTACTTGACGGCGTGGATGACGGTGCGACACCTCCCCGATGTTTGTTTTGCAAACTAGGAAGCCATGAGGGCCTTAGGGTTCCTAGGGATCTGTAAGTTTAAGGGTTTAGGGGTTTAGGGGTTTAGGGGTTTAGGGGTTTAGGGGTTTCGGGTTTAGGGTTTAGGGTGTATGTATGAATGTATGTATGTATGTAAACACATGCATGTTTGGTGGGGTTGCCGGGTCCTACCGAGGATTCTAGCGGCGTAAATCTGAGAAACTGGCAAGTCTTTGCCGGGTGTTGCTGTTGCGCTGGGGAGCTTTTAGGGTATCCTGTGCATTAGCAGGATAGTAGGAAGGGGACACACGCGGCACATTTTCAGATGTAGATATGAAGCTGACCATGGTTTTGAGTACAGATTCTTCGAGCGTCGCTCATAATCCACGACACCTGCGTGACCATGCGCTACAGCTCTCATGGCCATTCGCGTAAGAATGAACAAGTTGGGCAGTGTTCTCGTGATTGTGCGCCGGGATCATGTGGTCCTAAACCCTAAATTCAAGTTCTTGAAGGTCGAGAACTCAGATTACTGAAGCCACGGGTCCCAGTTGTTTACAACGGCTAGGTGTGTTGCATGATGCATCTGAAATTGATACTGCACCTCTTGATTTTGATAGGCTATGAGTCTGTCACGTTTGATCCTACCTCTCAGGTTCCTAGGGCCTCCTGATCACATAATTCCTGACATCTCTACTGCTTCTACTGCAGCCATGGTACAATCATCACTTTTGACGATTGAACTTTTCTGAGTGAACTTACACATCCAATCATAGTGACATGGGATTTCTATTCTGGTCAGGGCCCTAAACCCTAAACCGCGTGATGTACTGCCCGAAGTCCTAAACCCTAAACCCTGAACCGCGTGGATCGCTCAAAACAACAAGCCAAGTAATCCCAAGAGGGTGGTTTTATACCTGTATGATCACCTAAAAACCCTAAACCCTGTAAACCCTAAACCTTGTAAACCCTAAACCCTAAACCCTGGAGTCTACAAAGCCTAAACCCCAAACCCTGCAAACCCTAAACCCTATAAAACCTACGCTGTGTAAGCCCTGAACCCTATGAACCCTAAATCCTAAACCCTGGACTTAGCCCTACTTCATTGCATCATCTAGGATCCCGCTACGTGTCCACAGCATCGAGGTACAAATACAGCTTGAAATCGGGGCCCAAAGTGGTTGTCATGTGGTAGCCTGGACCCCTAAAGTTGGCAAACTAGTAGCCCAAAAACACTATAATAATCAGATGCCTGCATTGCAAGAGACCGAGTTCTGGCATGTGGGAGGTCGGAAATCGTACTCATTTTTGGCAAAGGGCAAGAAGTGCATGGACACCCGTGTTGGATAACACACTCTCCTGGGCACGGTTGCGAACCCTCAGGCCAAGAAGTCTTCTCTCAGCGAGCTTGCAAACGGCCATGGCTATCTTTTTTGATGTTCTTTAAGGATGGCGCCTGGTGCTGTATTTAGCCGTTTTTGGCCTCCTCGCTCTCGGTATGAGAAAGTTGCGTTAGTCTAGAAGCAAAAGTTTTGCGCAGGCCTGACAGGATGTGCCTGGGGTGACGCTTGGCATGGACCAGTTGCAGCATATGGCTGATGGGGATAGGCTCCAGACTTGCAGCAGTACTCGTCTTACAAAGATATTGTCGCAGAGCTGCGAAGGGTTAAGCGAGAAGTGTTTCTTCCCTGAATCTTTCTGCAAGCTGAGGTGAGTCAGTTGGTTAAATTTTCGTCTTGGAGTTCCCAAACACTAAGCCCTAAAGTCTAACCCTCAATTTCCAGCTTCCCAAGGCAGAAAACTTAAGCCCTAAGATGGGATCCTGGGATCCTTCAAGCCCCAAACCAACAGTCCTACGTCCGACAGCCTAACCCTGAACCGTAATCAGACAGCATTCCTAGGACACCCGCTTCCTGCTGCCATGGGAGAGAACAGGAGATTTGGATGTGTGTCGAAGGAGCTTGCGCAACCTTTGCAAGGTCTGCAAAAATCACGTAGCAGGAGGGAGGTCTGCGCGGGCCTTGCTTTTAGGGTTATGTGTTCTCATATGAAGTCAGACAAGCATGCCTGCTTTTGGGATGATTAATTGCGCATTGAAATCCGGCCTTGGAAGCATCTCACACAAAGTCTTGGAATACCTACGAATGCTTCAGGTTATTGACCCTAAACCCACGCTCACATTGCGCGGATGTATTACATAGACCTTTAAACCCTGAACCCTAAGCCCCCCAACAGTTCTCAGGGCACCCTGGGTGCCCCCAAGCATTCCTCGAGGCACGCTGGATGTTCACCAAATACGTTTGGAACTCCACATTTTCCAAAAATGTATTGTATAGGCTGTAGGAATAGGCGTCTTGGGTTGAAGCATCAGGGCCTAGATTTGGGTTGTGGATTTGCTTGAAGATTTGGGTAGGATGTTGCTCTTCAGTTACGGCAACACGCACACACATAGATTAAGGTCTGCGTGGGAAGGGCTAGGTTCCAAAGAGGCGTAGGCCCCAACCCGTGTCCGGTCTTCAGGCTTTGCAGGCTGCTTACATGCTTACAGCTTTCTCTAGGCAGAGCTACGTGGTGTACACTGAACAAGAAACAAGCCGCTAAACAAGCCGAATGCAAAGAGTCGGAGCCCTGTACTATATCTGTACAGATATAGAATGTTCTTTTTTGTGCATCTAATTATATATCTATATACAAATGCATGGACACTTTGCGGAGGCTGTCCAAAAACTCCATGTGGAAGTGCTTATGTAAAACGGCCACGGGCTGGCTTAGAAGGCCTTCAGCGAAAGTTCGCGATTGTGTTCGCGAGGGGAATCTGGGAGGTCGCAAAAGAAGTATCATAAGCTATGCCTTTTTTAAGGCGGTCAAATTCATTTCTTTGCCCGTATTCTGATCAAGATATCCTCCAATAAGCAGAACGCTTGTGAAGCACGTGTTCCGTCTCACCTAGTCTTGCAAAGCGTGGGAGGCGATAAAGCTTCTGTGTTCGACGAACGTTTTCTGCTTCAAATATCCTTCCGCGAAAGTTTACAATGGTGTTCGCGGAAGGAATCTTTTTTCCCACAACAAGCAGCCCTGGCGACATCCAGCAACATCATTCGTATGAACTCGGCCTTATATAATTGAGAACCGGAGAACCCCCATCTCAACAAAACAAGATCCCGCCTAGTCAGCTTTGATATGATGGCAGCAAATTGTGACGCCTTAACGCCTAAGTTTCATCTGTCCCGCACATACAAAGCCTCTATCCAGAGAACTCCTAACTCCCCAACCTCAAACCTTGAAGTTAATCTTTAAACCTAACTCCGTAAACCTTGAAACATTACCCCTGAATCCTGATCCCTACACCCAACCCCTCCATAATGGATATTGTTCTCGCCTTTCAACATCCGTTTGAGGTTGCAATTGCGTCTTACTTATTGTCATACAGAGCCTTACAAAAGGCAGGGCCACAGGTGTGTATTGAAGCCTCATACCCTTAATTTAGGTGCCCTATGCATGGCTGTTACAGGGTGGGGGCAGTACCGACTGAAAACTTCCACTCTTAATCCCAAACCATAAGCTCTAAACCCAAAACTTTGAGCTTTAAACCCCCAAGCCGCGCTGCTTGCCAGGATCCCAGCCCTACGTGAAGATTGAACTCCGCACTCAAACCCCTAAACGACAGGCGCGTCCGATTCTTCGCGAGATGACTCGCGCAGAGGCAGTTCTTGCGTGTTTCTGCTGCCTCTGAGAGAACATGTGTGTTGTCAAGGGAAGCTTAATGCCTTAAGCTCTAACTCGCATGGCATGCCTGACGTCCTGGACATTGCCCGAAGCTATAGGATGCAGGTAGCCTTGCAATTTCTTGCGAGATAGGGATGCAATGAGACCTTCAACCATGCTCAACCCATGCTTCCCCCAAGGTTTGATTAACCAACATTCCTGTAGGTTAAGATGGTAGTATGGTGAAGGGAACTGTTGCGAACACCTGTGAAACCCAAGGTAACAGGTAGAACCCTAAACCGTAAACCAGAATTTGTCATTTTCTGTAGCCCCCCAACTCATTACTCATCGTGCGAAGTTTGCTAGCTGCTAGCGGACTTGCGTCCTGCAGATTCCTATTGAGGAGCTTCTAAAAGCCATGAAGCGTACATACACCTTCATCTACCAATGTAATAATTAACCCCCCCTATACCCCCACATACTCTTATGTACCCTAACATCCCCCATGGTAAATCAGCACGCCGCTCGGGCGAGTAGGCTCAGCTTTTGAATATAAGGTTTAGCGCTTAGGGCCCAGTAAGGTCAATGATTCCGAGGATGCCCGTTAAGTAGGTGTTCTCTGGGTAGTTGCTGTTTTCAGAAGATCTTTGGACTGTAGAGCAACTCCCACATGATACTTAGGAAGTACTGCTCGTATTTCCTAAGCAAGTCCTGTATATTCCTTAAACAACCCAGTTATCTAAGACCCGTTATCAGTAGCATACTAAACTCCAAACCAAAAAGGATCCTGGAGCTATGACTTTCACAAATCTATATAAGGATCCAGGTTGTGTGAGCACACCCCTGGGCTTCTTGTACAGCACCTGGACTGAGGGAGGAAAAGGACGACCATGAGGAGACACTGCAGGCCATCCGAACCTCGGATTTGATACCCTGATCCCAAAGCCCTGAACTCCACATCTTAGCCATGAATCCCGAACCATCCCAAACCTAATACCTTCAACAAGCCTAAGCACGAAGGCCCAGACCCTACAGGCGTTACAGTTTAGATAACCTCCGCCTTTTCCAGGCTAGTAATGTTGCATTGTACTGTATCAGCAAACTACTGGACATGAAATTAGGCATACGTGTGATTCATAGCTAGCATGTGAATGAACAATATTTAACCTTTATAGCTACAAGTAAAAACCCGCTCACAATTCACAATATCCTGAAAATCTACGTCTGAAAGGGGGAGATTACTTCTAGTCATTCCGTCAGCTTTCTGGCATGGTTATCCGATAACCAAGGGCAACGGCCTGACCCCGAACCCCGGCATCCTTAACCCCGCAGTGCCTTAAGCCTGAAGGCCTTGTAGCGTTAACGACGGCCCTTGTCCACAAACTTCCCAAAACCACAAGACACTTAATACTAATTCTTCAACCTTGACACCCTAAACCCTAGGAATGGCGGTGCGGCAACTTGCCAAGGGCGCCATTCCATTTCGTTTCTCTTGGCTGCGAGATTGTATCATGCGATGGGGCCTGTGCAAAGTTGCAGAGCTTGAGGTTTCACCAGCTGTGGATGTTTCTCTGACAGCCTCCCTTTCGCCTGCAAAATCAAGTTGCACGACCCTGTCAAATAGTTTAGAGATGTAACACGCCCATGTGATCTGACTCCGCTCCAAGGCCCCAAGCATCTCCATCACAGGTTGCGCTTTTCCCAGATGGCAGGCGCCCCAGACCTTGCGACTGGGAATCATGTTAGGGTCTCAAGAATTCTGGATCATTGTTGAATAGAGCTCTCCCGCAGTGCCTTAAGCCTGACGGCCTTGTAGCTCAAGCCAGGGCCCTTGTCCATAAACTTCCAAAAGCCACAACACCGCTAACCCTAATCTCCCCAAGCTTGACACCCTAAACCCTAGGACTGGTGGTGCGGCCCTTTGCCCAGGGTGCCATGTGAGGGGCACCTAGAGGCCCGCTTCTCCTGGCTGCGAGACTTGTATCTACGAAGTACCCCACATGTTGTTCCAGGTTTTGGGGTTTGGGCTTCGAGGTTTCGGGTTTTGGATTTGGGATTGGGGCTCGGGTTGGCAAGTTTGGGGCTTGAGCCTTAGGGTTAGGCTTAGCGTTAATACATGCGGGCACGCAAAGTTGCGCTTCAGTAAGGGAGTAGACAAGAGTTAGCCAAGACATGCTACAAGGCCGTCCACCTTGAGCCCCAAAGTAATTAAGGGCCGAAACCGTGACGAAATCTCACTAGGCGGAGAATGCCGTGTAGGTAGGGGATGAAGACTAGGCTTAGGGCCCAGGGCTTGAAACCTTTTTCTCATTATAGTGTGGTGTGGTGTTCACGCAGCAACCTCAAAAGCAATTCTGGCGTATTCGATTCAGCTAAGATGTTGCCGGACTTCAAGCCTGCCAATAAGGTTTTAACTCCCCCCCCTGTTCTCTTAGCTGCGATGGGGACGCATTCGCCAAGGCTTCATCCCAAAGCCTTCGCAAAGTTGCAGAGCTTGAGGTTTCACCAGCAGTAGTCGATATTCCACTAGCAAGGGGGAGGGCTTGCCTCAAGCCAAATGAAGACTTACCAGTCCCAAAAGTGTGCATGTGGAACTTTGATTGAGTTGGGGCCTGCCCACATCCACAATAGCCTCCCTTTCGCCTGCAAAATCAAGTTGCAGGACCCTGTCAAATAGTTTGGAGATGCTTGCAGGGTCCCATCCAACCTTCCATCTTAGGCCCTTAGCCTGTGTAGAGGCCCTAGACCCAACAACGCAACCCACGTGCTTCAGGGTTTTGAGTTTAGGGTCTTGGGTTTAGGGCTTAAGGTTTCTCAAAATTTGCGGGTCGTTTTGGCAACCGTAAGCTAAGCCCTGAGCATTTTCCGTGATGGTAACTTGGAACCTCGCCATCAACTTGATTAAGCCCTAAAACCCTAAACCTAGTACCTTTGGGGCAGCTAGCGCATGTAGGAGAACTGCTACTGTAGTGGCAATGAAAGTGCTGGTAGGGCCTGGTAGGCTTCCGTAGTCGCAGTACATAACAGAAATAGGTGTAACAGATTCTGATGTAATTATTCATATTCAGGGGGCTTAGCCTTTCTACTCGTCACCGGCAACAAGACTCAAGCTGGCGTCCATGGGCGCAAGCCTTTGCCAAAAAAAATGAACAGCTTCCGAGCCTCCCACATGCCAGAGAATTCGATTAAATAGCCCAAGAGGCCATTATTCCATATACTTTCGGCTTCAGGTAGGGCTTCTAGGTACACAAATTACAATGCACACACCTGGACCCTTCGGGGTTAGGTAGCTTGGCTTCTTACACATCTGTTGCTTTTGGAGGTTCATGGGAGGTACTCACTTCTTATTACGGTGCTTACAACTCTACATGCATTTCCCCAAGCTGGACTAAGGTGGGTCGCCCCAACTAATTAGATCTATCAGCCCAGAAAGGCCTTAACCCCAGCCCCTAAACCGCAAGCCCCAAACCTGAAAATCCTAAGTCCGAAATGGACTCCCCCCAACCATCCCCCTAAACCCTTCCATAGTATGCCTTTCTGCAGCTTTTGCTTGGCTCATTGTCGCGCTACTGCCGGGTGCTCCGAGCCAGTGGCTCAACCATGGCGGCTCGTTTAGGATTTAGGGCTTTAAAGGTTTATAGGGCTTACAGGGCTTAGGGTGTAGGAGTTAGGGTTCAGGATTTAGGGCTTAGGGTTTGGGGTTTTTGGTTGCTGAAGGCTTCTGTGAACCAATCTTAGTGTTTTGTATACTCAAACCCAGTAATGAGCATGAACTACTTTTAGATCGTATCGCAATGTGGGTGCACTTTTGGTTCTCAAGACGGGAATTTAGGGCATAGGGGATGAAGGTTTGAGGTTTTGAGGCTTAGTTGTTTAAAAGACAGTGGTTAGGTACTGCGATGTATAGTGATCATAGTCCATCGATGAGGCTTTTAATGGCCCTTGATGACGACGCGTGTTCATCATGTGATATTCTCCAAAATGCAGTGGGCGCTGCAATGGGCGCCTAGCAAACGGGACTGAGGTGAGTAGTATTGTAGTAGATAGGTTTAGAGCTTAGGGTTTTAGTGTCTGGGGTTGGGCTGGGGTTGGAACAAGATCATCAAGTCCTTTTGGCCATGCACTCCAAACCTCTGGACCTTTCATTCGTTTAGCCCTAAGCCCTAAACCCCCACCTGGGTCCCACATGTTCTTCAGTGTTAGGGATAACCTTACAAAAAGGACACAACCCAAAAAAATGAATGACACCCTGGGTCAGGTAAACCCTTGACCCTCATCGTTTAGACTCAAAGTTCCAACCCTAAACTTCGAACGCTAAGCCTCAGATTCTTTATCCTATTAATTCGGGTGGGTTCCCAAAATTAAGGGTCCTACGACAAGGGATATAATATAGTGAGGTATATTCTTGCCCCCCCCATTTTGGGAAACGACCCCAAATCCTAAACCCTAAACACTTAGCCGATCTCAGTCCGTCTTCTCGAACACGGGCATCATGGTCAAGGCGCGACGCGGTCAGGTGGTTTGAGAAATGGTTGAGGGTTTAGCGGTTCAGGTTTAGGGGTGAGGAGACTACCCTAGGGTCCTAGTGTGATTTGGGATTTTTGCAGCTCTGGGTTCTAGGTTTGTGGTTTGGGCTTTTGGTGGTTCGCGCTTTGTTGTTCGTGGCTTTTGAGAGGGGCGGGGGCACGAGGAGTTTGGGAGCTCGGTGTGCCACATAGGGACGATGCCTTGAAGCACGAACTCTGAAACACATACCGTAGCTGAGTAGATACGCTGGGTTTTTCGTTGTGTGTTTTTGAGCTATAGTCTAAACTCCTAGCATCCCGCTTAACAACCCAGATAATGTTCCCCTATATAATTCTCTATATAACCCGCTTTACGGAGTTGTTTAGACGATGGCTCCTCTATATACCCTAGGGCTCCAGTTACCTAAATATTGGGAACTGAGTTCTATATGCCCTATAGTTACATAGCCCAGTAACCTACCATTCAGGTAACTGGGAGCCTAGGTATATATATACACACACAAACACCTACCCGATTTGCAGCAATGACCGTTTCTGGGGCCAAGAATGTATCAGCTAGAAAGGGACCACTTCATGTTTCGACGCTCGGATCAACATGTGAGCCATCGTCTAAGCTCCTAGCAGGGGTTATATACGGTTTAGGGTTTAGGGTCTATTACACGGGGTTATAAAGGGATTATACAAGGGAGTATTATAGGGGTTTTTTAAGGGGGATACTAGGAGTTAAGACAGTGGCTCCGTCGACATTTGCGCAAGGGACGTTTAAAGTCTCGCAAGCCGAATGGCAAGCCCAATGCAATTGTTTGGGTCCTTGTGAAGACTCTTCCTTTACCAATGCGGATTGACAGTCTTTATGTTTGGTGCTGGTGTGTGTCCTCGCGTTTTCGCGAAAGTCACGGCATCTCAGTCGCCGCAGCCGAACTCTTTCCAATTTGTCTGTTTGTTGAACCACGCAGGCCTTGTGCTGAGCGTTTAGGGTTTTGACGGAGTTTCAGTCAAAACCTTTACCGACTGAGCTCTAATTACAAATTCACAGCGCTGACACGTAGGCGGCTGAACGTGCTATGTCTTTGTCATGCCTTACAGGACAGGTTACCTATGCAACAGTGAGGGAAAGGGTAGAAGCTATTGCAACATCTTTGTCCACATATTTTGAGGCTTTTCTACATCTCTCTTTGGAGGATTCCCGCACAGACATCCAGCCATTTCCTGATGATACTGCAGGTTGAACCCGAGGCTTAAAATGTTAAATACTCAACAAACCTTAACCCCCTGAACTCCAAACCCAAAGCCTCCAAACACACACTTTCCTTAACCCTTACGACCCAAGCCCCGACCCACCACCAAGTCTTTACAACAACACTATAACCCCATTGAAGGTGCTGGAGCCACGCAAAGGCAAAAAGCCAGCAGAAGGCAGAAGTGGGGGGGTGGGGGGATGTTTTGGTGGGTTTAGGGTTTAGGGTCATATCCAAGTACACAATAGTCAAGACCTTGCGGTCCCAAATCCCAAAAGTGCAGAGTCTCTAAATCAGGATACTCTGTTTTGTCGGTCCTTTAGGGACGCCTTAATGTGCGGGGTAGAGCGTGCTCAGGCTTCTGAAAGGGCATATTGCCGCTTGGAACCTCCCAAACGCGTTTTGGGACGTTCTGCGGTTTGGGGAAACCCCAGTTTACGATCTACGGTGTCCGCAGTTGGGGGTTCAGGGTTTTAGGGCTGTTAAACGTCAGATTCAAGGTTAGGGTTCACGCATGGGTTTAAAGGGTTTGGGTTTAGGGCTCAGGGATTTGGGTCCGCGATGGTGTCTTGCCAGAGATGATGCAAGTAGGGCAGGATTCGCGAGGCGTAAGGCTGGACAGCAGCTGGCTTGGACCCCAAATATTTCAATTTCAATTTTCAATCCTAACCTAAACCCTAAGCCCTAAACCCTAAACCCTAAGCCCTAAACCCTAAAGCCCTAAACCCTAAACTTGGGATCCTAAGCTGTAAACCCTAGACCCGAACCGAAACCTCAAGGAAATAAGATATACACAGCACTTGAGTAGTAGTGTTTTATTTGGGGATACTAGTAAGAGAATATTTTCCTTTTGGGTATAGTATTTTGTATGAGCCATAATCTAAACTCCTTACAGGGGGTTATATAAGGGCGTATACAGGGGAGTATTATTGGGGTTATTAAGGGGATGCTAGGAGCTTAGACTATAGCTCATATAGAGATTGTAATCCTACTGGGTTAACCACCCCAAACAATTGCTACTGATTTGTGGAGGTGGCGACTACTACTGGGGGCTTGTGGATCAGGCCGCGCCCAAGGACATCGTTTTATGGTCAAAGGTTCGGTGTTTGGGGCTGAGTGTTCCAAGCCCCCTGCTGCCCGATATTCAGCACCAAGATTCCATCTGCAAAAACAATTCGGTTTTCTTGCATGATGAGATGCTGCAGCCACGCCGCGAACTAACTCTGTGTGTCTCTGTGTGTGTGTGTGTGTGAGTTTGTGTGTGTGTGTGTGCGGGTGTGTGTGTGTGTGTGTGTGTGTGTGTGCGTGCGCGTCTTTGCTTTTGCTGCGCCTACGTGATGGGCGTTGCGGCCTCGACGCAAAAACACGTAAGCATTACCCACCCCCAAACCAACATGGAAGCCCATGAAGCGCCCCTTTTCGAAAAAGAAATTCGTCTTTGTATGGGTGCTTGGTGGCTTCCCAATTAAAGCCCTAAGGGTCCAAGGACCCAAATATTAGGGCTTGAGGTCCCAAATACCATTCGGATTTTTGTACCTCGTTCCTAAAATCTCATTATTTGAGTCCTTGGACCCTCTGGGCAGGGTTTAGAACCCTAAACCCTAAAGCGGGTTCAGGGAAAGCCCGAAAGCGCCGACCTTCAAGTTGACTCAAAGGACGTCTTCCGGATCGCCGCCACAGGGAACATGAAGGTAAAGGAGCTGAAGGATAAGATTGCCAAGGAGCTTAGGGTTTAGGGTTTAGGGTTTAGGATTTAGAGGTTTAGGGTTTAGGGGTTTATGGTTTAGGGGTTTAGGGTTTACCCAGACTCCTGATTGATAAGCCTTCTCCCCTTAATAGAGGGGGGTTTAGTAATCACAGGTCTACATTACTTGAGATGGTGGGAATGTTGTCCCCATGGAGTTCCATTGTTATCATCATCATTACTACGAGTTGGAAGGGGAAGGTGAACTCAACCTACTACATTGGGTCTATCCTAAATCCTCAGCCCTCAACCCCAAACCCCTATAATGGGTGTCTTTGGATCCCTATAGAGATCCTCTAGATCCTGAGCAATTTCCCGGTTGTTGCCTGGACCATTCGAATCCACTCTCCCTAACATTCTGTAAACCCCCCTGAAGGGACATAGTGTAGGGTTGATAAAACCCCCCACCCCCCAATATCAAACAAAAATCCCGCTAAACTTCAACATACCACAACATGAACATTCACTATTCGGAGGGGGGGGGGGGTGAGCGTTTTCAATATTAGGGAGGGGATTATTGGCCTTCTTCTCAGGAGAAGGGCTATGCGGTCGAGAAGCAGCGCATTATGTATCTTACTGGAAGTGAGGCTGTCCGGGAGTTTTTGCATGTGAGGAGCCGTGTATTGACTGGGTTGCTGTTGAGGAACTCAATTTCAGCTACTATATTGGGGAACTATATTACTTATATATATATATACAGTGACAGCGATGCTTAAGAAATAGCTACGCTCAGGTGAGGGTACCCTTGATTTCTTAATTATGAGGCCTACTGTTTTTTATCAAAAATATTCTGGTTCATTCTGAGGGTACCCTCGATTTCTTAATATAAATTTCTTAATTCGGGAAAATGTGATAAACATGACGCATTTCAAACAAAAACCAAAATTAAGAAATTGAGACGCTCAATTTCTTAAAATTAAGAAATTAAGCCCCTCAATTTCTTAATTTGGAATTGGATTAGAATTGAATAGACCTGGTTAGTCGCTGGGCGATTCTGGGAGGTGTTGGGAAGGCCGGGGAGAAAATGACATGCGGAGGAATTGAAATCACCACCTGCAGCATCTGAGAACCATCACATGGCCATTGAGCCAAGGAGAGGTTACACATCCTGCACAAACGCCTCCTCAATACCTTTCAGAGGGACCAGATTACAAAAAGCCTTGAATTAAGAAATTGAGGGGCTCGATTTCTTGAATTTAGAAAATTGAGGGGCTCAAGTTCTTAATTCGGCCGATTTTGTAAATTATCAATTTCGATTA
>CAJNIZ010034347.1:10982-23858 GCA_905231905.1 Symbiodinium pilosum
AGAAGCAGTCGAAAAGAGCATTAGGGTTACTTAGTGTTGCGCAGGACATGCTAGAATGAAAGTTTATAGAAGTCCCTTCTTCTACCCGACTATGCTCAAAATGCGGGGCTGGATCCTTTTCCGCTACTGAACACCAGAGGCGATTTGAAGCTTAAGCGCTCAGGGTCGAGGATCAGCAAAGTTGAAAATGCTCAGGGCTCAGGGATGCCAACCCTAAACCCTAAATGTAGGGTCAGGTTTCCTAGGTTTGGTAGTTCCAATAGCAACACGGTTTCGAATTTCGGGTTTAGGCTTAGATTCAAAACCTTACAGTCCTTGGCGCCTGGTTGTGATTAGCAAGATCATGTCCTTTCTAATCCTCCTAGAACTATGGGAAAGAATGCCACAAACAGCTATGTGAACCGTTGCCATGTTGATATCATGTCTACCAAGGGTGAAAAGCAGCCAAGATCGAATCGTTTTCAGCGGTAGAACAGGCTGATTTGACGTGAGTAGTATTTTGGCCAAGGATACTATACACGGTGGAGTTTTAGATTGTATCCTCCTTCTGGGGTGTGGTATGTTGCAAGAAGAATATATTCTCACTGGGCTCGACCACCAAAGACACAATACTCACATAGGCACCTAAACCCTTGTGGTCTGCAATCCAGGTCCGCAGCACTCCGCCGCGTGAATACAGGCGTGGCCAGAAAGATGGTTCTAGATTCCTTGCATGGTTACTGAGAATAGTGTAGGGTACTTACCACAAATGTACCTCATGCACCTCAAAACCATGTAAATGTGGTACTTCGGGGTGAAGTTCAGGGTGCTCTTCAGGGCGTTTATTTTGATTGGAGTGTTGGGCTGAGCCTGTCTAGAATTATTCCGGAATGCTGGCGACCACGACCTACAAGCCATGAACCCTAAACTCCAAACCTGAACCCAGAAACTCCATAGTCTCACGGGAACATATGCTCCAGGCGCAAAGAACTTCGAGGTCCGCAAGCTGGCGCGGGCCCTTGCATAGCCTATCCGCAGGAATTCGCTGATTTATCAGGGCCTAGGGGGTTTGTGGCTCAGGGCTTCAGGTGTAGGGATTCGAGTTTGAGGCGCAGGGATTAGCATTGGCGCAATGCTCTAACTTAGGTTGCTGACAGTTGTCAGGTCCAGGAAATCAGGGGCTGAGCAGTGGTGAACCAGATCCCAGGCGTTTTCGTGGCTTGCGATGCGCAACCGAAATCTAAAGCCCTGATGCTGCTGCTGGAAGTTCCATGAAAAGAGTTCCTAACCCCAAAGGGCCCAAGTACCTAATAGTCATACACTTGCCCAAAACCTATACCATAATTGCTTGTCTGCAATTCTGAGAACCAGCTGGAATCACAATCTCTTCCAGGATTCCAGGACAGAACTCAGAGGATCAGCGTGGCCCAGATGCTCCAGGATGATTCTCCTCACAATGCTGCATGTCTATGGCATGTGGGTAGTTTCACAAACCCCTAAATGGTACGCCGTAATTTTGGAAACCTCCATATGGTAGCCGGATTTTGGTTGCTGGCTCCTTCCTGCGAATGGTCCAGGCAGCATCTAAGCGAGATTCGCCTACAAGCTCTGGTTATATATGGCTTTGAACCAGACTAGGAAGTATCGACCGAGCATTTTATCATGTACAGACTGCACATAAGCGAAGATCCAAACGCAATCTCTACGCCTCAGCAGTTGTTCCTAAACCCCAAACGCTGAACCGTAAAATGGTACCGCCCTGTTGCACCATCCTTCCCGGCGACTCTGTCATGAAGCTGCGTTTCGGCTCCAGGGGCGATGAAGTCAAATCGGAGCGCATGTAGGCATGGCACACAGATAAGATGAGGCTTGAGGGCGCTCAGGATTACCCTAAGGATCCAAAACAGCCCAATGTAAGTAATATTTGAAGACTTTAGGGCCCAATGTTGGTCTTATTTGTATACTTGGATCCCTAGGGTTATCCTTACATCATCAGCATGAAACGCTAAGCTGGTGGGGGCCTCGCCTACATTACAGCCGCTGCCAGTAAGCTCATACACTCCAACTTGAAGCGGGCTCATCGTTGGAACATCCCTTGAGAAGGCGAGGTCCATGGAACCGCAGCAATCCTTGCGTAGAGAGAGAAACGGTACACCAGAATTCTGATCTCCCAGAAGCCTGACCCCGCAGTAGCCCCAAACCTCAACACACTCTAGCCCTACGCTACTGAAATTTATCGTGTACATAACCTAGCACCCGACCCTTGAAATGCCTTAAAACCTTAACCCTTGATCCATAGACTCTAAACTCTTATGCAGCGCTGCATGAGACATGCTGGAGCAGCTCAAGGGCCGCGCCAACGAGAAAGTTTTGTTGGAGGCCGGACTGCACCGCTGGGTATTTAAGGCTTACTTGGTTAATTGAAGGTCCAAGGGTACCTACCACCCACCTATAACTCTACGTACTCATAGCCATGCGGTAAGCACCCTGAGCCTCCTAAGAGCGGATAGAGTTGGATTACTTGTGCTGTCACAACTGCAGTTTCGAGACCGACATAGGGAAAGCCCAAGCTATAACACCCTCTTCAGTGTAGGGCCGTATAGGGCTTAGGGTTTGTGTAGGTGTGAGTGTTTAGGGTTAAGGGGTGTCATGGGGGACGTATAGGGATTACATAGGGTTTAGAGTTTAGGTCCTGTTCATGGAGCAGCAGATGCAGCATGAAGCGGACACCGGGCAATATCAGTGCGACATAGGTATGACAAGGCGGTAGTTTCCCAAAATAGGGGGACCCCCAAAATAGACTCCCCAAATACTAGACTCGCTACCCTGGAAAACACCCCAAAAGTACCTCTAATTTACACAGTTTCCATTTCATTTTCTTAGGCTTGGCAAGGTCTTTCTGGAATTTGCACTGGCTTTGGGGAATGAAAGCCGAAAGTATATTCCGATGAAAGCCTCTGGGTGGGTGGCCCCCCCTGAAATACGAATATCAACGCAGCTGGCTTAGGGTTTATGAGGCTTATTGGTTTCTATGGGTTTATAGGATTTGCAGGATTTATAGAGTTTATATGGTTTCTAGGGGCTTTAGGGTCTAGGGCTGGGCAAGTGAAAGGGATTCGCGCGCAAAGAAGTTTTGGAATCCCTGAGGGCCCAAGCCGAGACACCTTGTTCGGGGTTTAGAGTTTAGAGTTAGGCTAACGTAAGCAGCAAGTCTATGGTCCCCCTTAAGTAGGTAGACCATAAGGGTTATGTTTTGGGATAGTGGAAGGAACATGGACACTTTTATTCAGGGCTTAGGCTTGAACATCCCCCTTGAGTAGATAGAATATGGCTTTGGGTATGTTATCATAAGGTCCCCATATACCACAGATTCTATCTACTTAAGGGGGACTATAGGACATACCGACCCTGTGCCATTGTTAGGCCAAGGGCTTGAAATTTTAGACCCTTCTAATCTACCAACCTAGAGGATCCGAGTCTTTCAGCAATATTGGGTAGACAGTGGTCTATGGGGTTTTTGGATGCTGGAGATCAGCTGGACATCAGATGACATGGAAACTCGTGTTAGCAGGGATTATATGCTTTTCGCCTTGAGGTTGACCCATAGCAGCTATCTACTTGAGCCTTTGAGGGTTCCTACTGTTGATACTGAACATCCTGCATGAGCTAGCACAATTCCCAAGGTACAAGGTACCTAGTTTCATGCAGGATTCTTTACTATCCAATGTACCTTAAACCTTAAACCATCTTAAACCGTAAACCCTTATCCCTGAACCTCAGACCTGGACACGCAGGTGGCAGAGGACGATGTGGTCCTTCGGTCTGAGCCGAAGATTGACGCACCCAAGGCAAACGTGGCCTGTCTTCTGGTCCTTAAGGGCGGTGGGTCCAAGGTGGGTAGGTTGGAGGACCTGGGCTGGGGATTACTAGGTATCTACCTCCGATGAAGCACCCGCCTTCAGGATCTAAGAATAATGCTGGTCTGTGTTGAGAATTTCCTTTAATTAACCCTGAACCTCCAACCGCAATGCAACCCTGGACCTGGAGCTCCTAGATTCGGCCGTTTGCGCCCATAAGCTTCCTTCCCCTTTGGCAGCAGCAAGTCTAAGGTAAGCTGATGACGGAATTCCGTATTGGCATGAAAAATCATGTCTCAAAGTGCTACGAAAGAGTCTAATCCCGTTCCTCTTCATACTAAACGCACCTCCGCTCTGAAACCCTGAATATTTCCTAGAGTCGTTCAAGCTTACGGATGCAAGGGGATGGGGGATAATAGTTGGGGAAAGCAAAGCCCATTCCCAACTGAACCTTTACCCCTATAACCCTGAACCCTAAACAACATGATAGTCACACAGTTCTTTTCCATTCTATTCTCCCATGGTACGTAAGTCTCATGCTTATTACTCGGATACTACGCTTGGTACCCAAGATCCTGCATGACTGCATGACCCAAAACAACACACGGCACCCTAAAGCTTGGGAAGTGTTGCATTCTACTAGATGAAGATCATTCGCAGCTTTTTAGTATCAACTATATGGCTGTGAATCAAAAGCACTGGGTTTGTAACAGGCTTGGGCGGCCATTCCGCGACATAGATTTGTAACAGAATCCCCTGGCTTGCGACAAGCACCTTTGCGACAAGGATCTTTTGTAGGGCAGACCTGCGCCAGGCATTTGTGACAAGGGTATGTAACAAGAGGCACAAGAGGCCGTGACAAAGGGGTATGTAACAGGGGGAGGGGGGGGGGGGCGATAAAACGGAGTTTTGATTCACAGCCACGTATATATATATATATATATACACCACATTGGTGTGTGTTTGTACGTAATCCCGTAAACCCCATATATCTTTACAGAACCCTTATCATAGCTCTAAATCCCCTTGCTTAAGGTACCCCCAAGTTCGCCAGGTTGGGCAGCTGGAGTACGGTCAAGTCGTCCTGGTTCGAGATTTCTCTGACGCTGGGCCAAGTTTGCGTTTCGAGTTTAAGGTTTGTTGGGCTTAAGGGTTTCGGGTTTAAGGTTTGGTAGGCTTGTGGGTTTGGGGTTTCAGGTTTGGTGGGCTTAAGGGTTTGGGGTTTTAGGTTTGGGGGGCTCAGAGTGTACCCGGACCCACAAATGCCTACAGTAATGCCTTGTATGTTATCGCCCCTAGGCTGCCGATAGCCCAGGTAGGTAGTCTCACTCCAGACTAGCGTTTCAAGTTTAACGTCTCACATGTTTCCTCAAAGGGCCTCTGCAGCAGCCTTGTAACTTCATCCCGATGTATCGCTAGTGTCCTAGCACCCTAACCCCTAAATCTTAAACCTTAAGCCTGAAGTCCCAAACCCTTAATCCTTAAACCCTAAACCCTTAAACCCTAAACCCTAGACCCTGAATCCTTGAACCCTAAACCCAAACTCTTTAATCCCCACTCCTATATCGTCCCGAGGCTCCTTCCCAAAGGCTCAGGAACTGTAGGTGGGGCCTGGGCTTTGGGACCTATTGGTGTTTAAGGGGGAGTGGGGGTGTAGATCATCGTTATCATCCTCGTAGATTTCCCTATCAAGTGCCTATGGCCTATGTTCCCTTCTCCACACTCTTCTAAGCACCAGTAAGTTCATGGAATCGTAGTGTCCTTCAGGCCCTGAGTTCAAACGCCAGCCCTGTTGAATCTCACCCTCCCCAAACCAGGATTCGCTTGGCAAGGATAATGTGCAGAATATTCCCTGCCGCAAGTCCGTATCTTGCCTTATGTGGGGAAGCGATATTTTGATCTGCCGTTGACCAGTGTTGAGGCTTTACGGCTGGATCACTCTTAAGAGGGACGTTACGCAAAATCTGCGCATGCCTAGGGTCGCGACAAACCGCACCTGAACCGTCAGCCTCCAAGCCACGCCTACAACGTTGGTGAACTTTCCCCACCCCATCCGGTCCACAGTGCGCAAAGACACTAGTCAGGCTTCGAGACAATTGTAATTTGGAGTCCCCCTTAAGTAGATAGAATATGGCTTTGGGGTATATTATAATAAGATGCCCCTTTACCCCATATTCTATCTACTTAAGGGGGACTATAGATATACAAGCTCATTCTTCACGGACTTTTTCGTCTATCTGGCTCGGTCTGATCCCGATACCCATCGAAATGTACGCTTGTCTCAGCTCTGGCCCAAGACGGGCCCTGGGGCTATATAGTATATTGGGGATTAGGGTTTAGGGTTTAGGGATTAGGGTTTAGGGTTTAGGGATAGTGGAAAAGAAAATGGAAACTACTATATAGCATTTTGGGGCTATATAGGGATAATGGGAAAGAAAATGGAAACTACTATATAGTATAATGGGGTTATATAGGGATAATGAAAAGGAAAACGGCTACTTTTGATGACGGTGCTCACTATGTTTGTTGGTAGTCCTGGGAAGCCCAAGATCCTTCAAAAATCCTTCCGTAGAGGGGCGACATCTCCCTGATAGCAAGGCTATGGCTGTCCAATTTTATGAGAAAAACGTGTGGTTCAAGCACCTAAAAGCACCACTCATCTGCAAAATCCGAGCTAGCGAAAAGTATCGTGTGTCTTGGGGACAGTGGCATTGGGCAAATCATTGCGACCTCAACTGACCTTCCCCCAATTCGTGGCTTATACAGAAAATAATACGCATTGCCTTTACTAAGTTCAGGTTCCGAGAATGCTATAGAACAGACACTGGTGTTCCAGTATACTTAGGTCCTGCATGGCTTTAGCAACGCTAGTAGGACCCTTCGGGTAAGCCCTAACCCTGAACCTGATGACCCAGGACGGGTGGGCGAGGCTTCATGAGGATGAGGCGAGGAAACACTGGTTGACCTCCTGAAAAATATGGACTTTTCCCACAATTAGGGTGCCCCAATATATTCCCCAATATACTATAGTCCTTATAATTGTAGGGACCCCCTAAAAGAGATTCGCAATTGTAGGAAACCACCATACTTCGGTAAGGGGTTGTTTAGGCATACGGGATTATCCGCCCCAACCCTAATGCAGGAATGGTATATACTGAAACCCTAAACCCTAAACCCCCACTAATAAAGGAATTAAGGGTCAGATACTGAAACGGAAAAGGCACTACGCGGACTATGCGGGCACTGCACAGATTCTCTTGGGCCTTACGAGGGTACTCTTGCGATAGGCTATTTTTTGCAGCTAAAAGAAAGAGTACACAATGCTAACGTTGTGCTCTTAGAATTCGCTCAAATGATGTATGCCTCAAAGGTGCGATTGCCACCATTGCAAAGGCTACTTAACAGGCTACTTAAAAGATTGATCCGGTAAGGTGTGGAAGGCGAATCACATACATTACCCAGAGGGTCCAAACACCCAATAATTAGGTACTTGGGTTTAGGGTAATAGTAATTCTAGTGCAGGTTTTAGGTAAGTATATGATTATTAGGTACATGGACCCTCAGGGTTAGAGGTGAGGACCAGCTGTGGCGGATTCCTATCCTTCGCGTCGTCGTTTCATAGCAAAGAAAAGAGCAGCAATCCGAAGCTGTTCGCCCATGTAGAAATACGGAACCGTAATTGATGCACAAGTTGCGAAACCAGGCGAAGCCAGTAGTTTTCCAACATTGAGAGATGTCCCGAAGATGCTCTGCCATTTGATTTGTGATGTCTTTGGATGCCTTGAAGCATCCTAAGCCCTGAAAAAAATTCAGCCCTACTTCTAACACCTTAGCCCTAACCCGTAAGCCCTAAAGGGCCCTATATAAACCCTCTTCTGGGTTGCTGTTAAGGAACTTAAATTAAGTTACCATAATGGGTATATGTAGTAAGTAATATGGTTCCCCCAATATAGTAACTTAAACTAAGTTCCTTAACAGCAACCCAGTCTTTTAATGTCAGAATTATGGTCCCTTTCTGGATCCCTATTATAGTACGGCACCTAATATTTAGGGTACCCAAAGAGGGACCATAATTTTGACAACCACCCTTTTAATGTGATATTGCTGAGCCAGGTGTGGGCCAGCAATGTCCTCGCAGAATGCGAGGCTGATGCCTTACAGCCGGCAAATGCGTGGTTCTCTGGCCTGCTGAAGGGTTTAGGGTTCCTTAGGGTTTAGGGTTTAGGGTTTAGGGGGTCCAGTAAACTGGATCAATGTTAGGGATCCTTTTATACTTTTTGGGGTATGGGATTCCTTATATTTATGTAAAAAAGGATCCTTTTTTTTCTCCCTAGGGTAATGTGGGCTAAGGTAAAGGGGCTCCAGGCTATAGGGATTCCACATGTTATGGGTTAAGTTTTGGATTACAGCATAGGGGGCCAATTGATTTAGGCATGGTTTTTGGAGTCCATAATGCTGTAGCGATATTGACCCTGGGGCTCCATATTTATAAATAATGCCAACATTGGGCCCCAGTGCTTAAAAGTAGTACCTACATTGGGCTATGTGAAGCCCTATATTGAAGGTTATGAGGGAATCTTATGGATACTTTTCGACCTATACGAGAGATTATTGCCGGCTTTCTTCTTCCCAACCCTCCCCCTGCACGGAAGGTCGGGATTATAGTCCCCCTTACATAGATAGAATATGGCTTTGGGTACATTAGTATAAGATTCCCATATACCCCACTTAACGGGGACTATATATGCGACGTAGATATGGATGGCAAGGAGGGACAAAGGAGAGAGCGAGAGAGAGAGACCCAGACCCCCAAAGGAACTAAAAAATGGATACCCTAGAACCATACGGGAAATCATATAAGCATTATATGGGGGTTATTATGGGTCTATATAGGGGATCTAATTTTCAGATACTCCCAGGGGTCTGGGCAAAGAGAGATCTATGATGCCTACAATATTGTAGGTTGAGCTGGGCCATTGCTGGATGAGCCTCTACATGCGCAGACTGATTCAAAATAGTCATCTCCAAGGTACTCATGTCCAAAAATCTGGACTGCTCGCGTCCATGCCCTAAACCTTAAACCCTAATTGTGGGCGCCCGCAATGAGGAATCTGATGCTTCACAGCCAGTGCTGCGCGCTCAGCACAGCTTGCTTGTTCAGCGACGTGTATGCTTCCTTGGGATGTTGGGAACCATAGACCCTAAGCCCCTAAACCCAGCAGCACTTGGGCACCTTCCTGTGGTCACCTTAAAAAAGATCACAAGCTGTTGCCTAGAGTCTATACGGGGTCCCCCCATTTTGGGAAACTACCATATGAGTTATAGTCTAACCTCCTAGCATCCCCCTTGATAGCCCCTATAATACTCCCCGAGATAATGCCCTATATGTTTTTATATACGCCCCTTTAAGGAGTTAAGACTATAGCTCATATGCAGTTGGTCATACCGAGCTGCTGTTTACTGCATGTATCCAGGCCTCAACTGGGTTGCTGTTAAGGAACTTAGATTCAGATACCATAGTATGGATAGGTAATACATAGTAGTGTTTCCTTCATTATATTCACTTGCAGTAAATTAAGATCCTTAACAGCAACACAGTCAAAAGGCACGAGGTCTACGCCAGGTTGGTGGGCTTTCGTCCTTGAAGTTTTTGAGCCTACGTCTAGAAACTGAATCTGAGCGCGCCTAATATAGGGGCCTAAATAATTGTTTTAGGCCCCTGTAGTACCCTTCAGTTACCCAATGTGAATGCCCTAGAAGGTCTCTACAAAGATTATTATCGTTTTTCAAACCGAGGACCATGAGGCTCCTTGTTGTGGGTTGAGAGGATGTGCATCCATGTGACATCGCTTTCTGGTTACCATATACCCATACACCCCCCCTCCCCTCCCCCAACTCTCCAAAACTGACCAATTACCACAATCTCAACAGTTTGGGGTGACCCCTTGGGGCTATCAACCCGTACGGTAAATCCGTTTAAATTGCTCTATGGGGGCTTCTCAAAATGGCAGGGCCCTTAGGGAGTCAGGGCATACAGAGATTGTCAGGAATTGTCGGTATCCTTATTTGGGATTCAATGAGGAGATTTGTGAGAGACTTCGCTGCAGTTCCAGTATGCTTGTTGTTCTGTCTCTCCTGACGGCGGCCCTCACCCGAAACCGAAAGTTGTATGTAGGCCTCTTGAACGCAAAGAGCTTCAGAACTGGCATTTGACATCTTCAAAACAAAGCAGCAGAAGCCTTGCCTTAACAAAGGCCCCCAATTCTCCACCTACAATTTCCGTACGAACTCCTGGAATTCCTAAACCCTGTAAAAGCCAAACCACCCCGCTACATAACCCATAGAATCCTCATTCGATGTTTAGCCACCAGTTGGTGAAATCTCCATACAAGGTTTGTCCTCGTGGACGGGCGCCGACTCGGCTTGCCCAGATACCTCCACCATGGCAGCACAAACCTTGAGGAGAACATGGGCTAGGGGGACTAGGAAGCTTTTAGGGTTTAGGGTTTGCTGAGGAATGGCCCGGTGGCGGTGATGGCCAGGCTTCAGAGATCCTGCGTGCGCGCATCGTTCTATACAAAGTGCACTTATAGCCTGACTGTTGCTGGCCACCAGACATCTCGAATTACGCTCCTCCTGGTCCTAGTTCTGGTTTTTTCAACCCTAACGCCTGAACAGAAGCCGCCTTATGCTTCAGCCCCAAACCCCTTCAACCTTGACGCAAACCTCAATCCAAAGCCCTAGAATTGGGCACTAGATATCCCTAGAATATGCCAGCTGCGTATCGCTGTATGACCCCTACATATCCTTAGAAGGGGTCCTTCAAACGCCTCCCTCGACCCCGAACCCTAAGCCATCAACCTCCCTGGGGTAAGTAACCATACGCCTAGAGAACAGGCAGAGATGCCAGAATTTCAAATGCAGGGGCACGTTTATTCGCCACCATGGTTACTCCGGATATAGCCAATTATAGCCAATTATTGAAACCCCAAACCCTTTGCCAGGAGAGCCCATTTAGGTACCCAAGGAAGCACCCTTTCAGGCTTCTCGACGAGGAGTCCAGAACCCAAAACCCTCTCAGGGACCTCCGCAAGTGCAGTTCTAGAGACCTAGGATTGTTGAGCAAGATGGACCTAATTGAGTTTAGGTCCTAAACCCTAGAGGGAATAGGTTTGGATGGCTTGGCCGCCTGGCATGGTATGGGATGGGTGAATGTGTAGATCGCCAGTCCGTACATTTTGTAGCTCAAGGTTTCATTTGTGGATTAATACAGTACGGGCCTCATATGGGAAACATTCAGGATTTCTTCTGAAAAGTGCATGTTTTTTCCAAAGTGTATCTCCACTGAGGCCGCTTTTGGGCTTGATTCATCTTGTTTAAGTAGGTTTCTCGGCCGACATCAGGTAGAGTGGGCCGCAGTCTTCAACAAGCATCCTGCTGACTTCATAGAGCGTGGAAAGCCATGACTGTAAAAGTTTCACTAAAACATCTTGCACATCATGCCCAGATACTACGCTGTACCCCTACTTCAATGAGTACCAATATCAGTCCCGCATGATACACTCTACCGCCCTAAGCGTTGATGTATGTGAAGACTCCAGCACTAGACGCATGTTCAGTCCTGCCTGCAGGATTGGCCATACTCCGAAGCGGTCCTGTGCGCTGAGGTGCAACGCTAGAGTTGCTAGCGGTTGTCTTAGTCGCCGCTGCTGTGGCAGAGGAACATGGTCATGATTGTGATGGTAATGATCATGCTGTTGATTCTGTCGGGTAACCTGCAGCCTTCAGGGGCACGAGGGAGCGGGAGGGGGAGGAGAAAGCAGAGGAGGAGAGGTCATGTTCATCGTGGTGATGATCCTCATCACGACAATACAGGTCGTGATGACAACGATAAAGACAATTCTGACCAGCCGACATGCGTTTGACCGAAAGATTCTGGCACCGCATCCTGCGCACATCCCCAATGTTTTCAGCCTTAGCATCTGATGGCCTGAACAAATGCTACGAGGGGTATGTGTTGACTGTGATTGGGGAGCTTCAAATGAAAATGAGTCTCCGGCGTGCATGGTAAGCATGGCTGTTTTCATTTGTTTGTCCCAGATTGTGGATATGTATTCTTGTGCCTAAGCACAACACCCTAAACTAGGCCCTGAACCCGGAGTCCGTTGTTTCATAGCCTTCTGCTGTCAGAGGCTAATGGCGTCTTTTGGCGGAAGCTAAGGAAAGGCCAGACGCTCAGTATGTCAGCTCTAGGTACGTGGAGGTCCATGGGTACTGGTAACCCACATGAACCCGAAGGGTCCAAGTACCTAATAATCATATACTTACCCAAAACCCATACTATCATTACTATTACCCCAAACCCAAGTACCTAATTATTGGGTACAGGGGAATCTGTACTTATACGGGTTTATAATCACATTTGGGGACTGAGTGGGCTTGCAATGGATCCCGGCAGCTCCTCGCCCTCAAGCTCCCAAACTACATCCCAAAGCCTCAAAAAAGATGAGCTCTGACCGTCCTGTGGTTTTAAGCGCGCCACTTGAAAGCCAATAGTATTTTTAGTTGGGTAGCTAACCTTCAACATATCTGGGTAGAAACACTCCTAAATATCATAGCTATTAAGCAGTTTGCCATTTTTGTACCGGCCACTAATCAAGTAAACCCCACACCCCACATCCGACACCCTAAACTCCCAAACTCTGCAACTCAGCAAAAGTGCTTAAACTTAAGCTCCGAACTCTACAGAAACTTGAACCCGCAAACCCTAGATCTAACCAGAGCCCTAATGTTGGGAAACCCTAAACCCCTGAACCCTCAACTCTCACCCTAAACCCCTAAACCACTAAGCCCTAAACCCCTAAACCCTAAACCATGAAGCCCTAAACCCCTAACCCCCTGAACCCTAAACCCCTAACCCCCTGAACCCTAAACCCCTAACCCCCTGAACCCCAAACCCCTAACCCCCTCAACTCTAAACGCCTAACCCCCTGAACCCTAAACCCCTAACCCCCTGAACCCTAAACTCCTAACCCCCCTG
>CAJNIZ010034347.1:27144-39749 GCA_905231905.1 Symbiodinium pilosum
TCCCTGTGACTGTTGACATTTTTGCAGCGCGACGAGAGCATGAGGGGCCAAAAGTGCGGACACTTAAGAGGATGGAGGCTTTGAAGCGCCAAAAAATAAAAAGGACGACAGTTACGAGAATGGAGGCCTTGAGGCGCCAAAAACGACGACAGTTGCGAGGATGGCGACCCCGAGGGGTGTGACTGTTAGCAAACTTAGCATACCTTGGGGGGGAGGTGGAGGGATACCATTCGGAGGGCGGGGGGGCTGAGAACGCAGAGTGCAGGACCATACATACAGGGGTAGCTGGGGTTAGGGTTGAGGGCTTTCCAACAACTAGCAGCCTGTTCGGGTACCTAATAAACATATACCAATCCGAAACTGTGCTAGAATTACTATTACTAAAATCCACAGTACCTAACTGTTGGATACTTGGACCCTTTGGGTAATTGCAGCTCAAAGTAGATGATAAGTACTCTGAACCTCCAAGCATTGGCTTCACTGTAGTAGCTGCAAGGGTTCAGGGTTTAGGGTTGGTGTCACGCGCGGAGGTTAAGATCAAGGGTTTAAGGTTCAAGCGCTTGGTGTTTTGGGTTTAAGATTAGTAGGCTGCATCTGCATAATTAGGGACGACAGAAGCGTTCGACGTGGATCACTTACCCATCATACCTAAGTCGAAGGAAGGGCCTCCCCCCAAACTCCCAACTTTTGAAACCTGAAACTCTACCCTAAACCCCACAACCCCGAGCCACAAACTCTGAGCCCCTAAACCTAAGCCCTACACCCTAACCCTAAGGGTCCAAGTACATAATAGTCGTACACTTGCCCAGAACCTGTATGATAATTTCTATTACCCACAACCCCAGTACCTAATTCTTGGGTACTTGGACCCTTTGGATAAGCCCTAAACCATAAGCTCTTTAGGCAACCCTGAGCCCCGACCCTGACAAGCCCTAAAGCTTTTAGCCTTGAACCTCAGATACTTCAGACCCTAATAGAATCTGGGTTGCTGTTAAGCACAAAATGAAGTTGCCAAAATACGGGTACATGGTAGACTGGGGCTTCCTTATAGTCAATAGTAACTTAGAAATTCCTTAACGGCAACCTAAGAATCTTTTGAGCTCAGGCGTCCATGGTGAGGCGACACTTGTGTTTTAAGGGGCTCAAGGGCTTCTAAAGCTTTAGGATTTAGGGGTTCAGGTTTCAGGGTGGGGCTTCTGGGTTCAGGTTCCGGGTTCCAGAAGTAGAGTTTTAGGATTTAGGGCGGGTATGGGAGGGTATACGGCGTGTACGGGTTGGAATTTCGGGTCAAACTGTAGGGTTGAGAACCTTGCGTTGAGGGATTAGGGATGCAGGGGTCAGGTTTGTTCTGTTTAGGCGGGGAAGTGTGGCATTCACGACGAAGGGGCGATGTTCTGTCATCTCGGGATCAGGGCTGTAGGTATAGGTCTCTGCTGCATCCAACTGCTGTGCATCAAGCCAGCCACTTCGTATTACCTCCAAGATGGTCGCACTGAAGTGAAATGGAGATGGTGACCCCCCATTTTGTAATGACACCACTATTTTTGCAGCCCCAACATTATGTGCAGGAGATTTCTTTCATCGCGGCTAAGCCGGGTGTGGCTCTAGCTCTATCATGACTGGTGGCGAGATGCAGGACTAGTGTAGTTTGTTTTGGAGTACCCTAAGGGTCCAAGTACCCAATAATCATATACTTGCCCAAAACCTGTACTAAAATTATCCAAAACCATAGTATCTAATTATTGGGCACTTGGACCCTCTGGGTTTGTTTTGGAGTAACGTTGCAGCTTTTTTCAGCATCAGGGCGTCTCCCTCCAACAAAGATCGTTGCTGTTTCGCGGTCGATCCTTTTAATCTCTGCGGGGATTGGCGACGCAAATGCGGAAGCACTGTTTTTAGGGTCCCGGCTTCCGACACTTCATGTTGAAGCACACCCTCCACTATCGGCAGATGTGCGGGAACCTCCCTCAAAGTGGCGTTTCATGCGGACCCCTAAATGAAGCAGGGTCCAACGCCTTTTTTTGACTTGCCATAATTCGCCCTTACTGTCACTCTCCCTTCAGCGGAAACTTCAGGAAATGACGAGCAAACCACAGCGTTGAAACGATTTCGGCAGCTTGTTATCAAGGGCGAACTGTGATGGCCAAGTCCTGCTTGCCACAAGCCTGAGCCTGAATTGTTGGAACCGGCCGAGCCCATAGGGCTCACAAACGTGCAGACCAAGTAGAGGCCTGCACATAGTGTTGCTCTACGAGAGTAGACAGTGATCATCCTGGCAGCAGAAGCAGTGACGAATCCGACCAGGCGGTATTTGGCTACTTACGATCCCAAGGCGGCATACACGCCTGCTCCCGCCGATGCAACATTTCCCCAGCTCCTCATACATGGTCATCATGTATGAGGTTTACCGTGTATACTTTAGTGTAGAAGCTTGAATCATTTTGGGTTCTATCATTTCAACAGGTCGAATACAAGATAGCTTCATGCCTGCGTCTGGTACTTTAATCGTTGGTGCTCCTGTGGTATGCATGTTTGTTGTTTTGGCTGCACGTGCATAAGAAGCTTGAAACATCATGCCCTAAATGTTCACTTCAAGTTGGGTCATGTTCCCTTCTAGAAACTGTCCTCCAAGGGGTTTTCAAGAGACGCCGGTTAACCTTTTCCGGGAACCATTAACGTAAGGGAGTGACCTGAACTGTCACCGTGCTGTGTCTGATGGAGGCCAAGAAAGATCCTAGATTTAGGGTTGGGGGTTTAACGGTTTAGGGATGTTTAGGGTTCAGGGTACATGAATCAGATGGCCTAAGTTCTGGTGTTCAAGCAAGGGCTCCAAGTACCATTACCTGAGGTTTTGGGATAGCAATTGTAGGTCAGCATGTGGATATGTATGACCGCGGCGCACTTGAACTACTAGCTTCGTCTGGGAGGCTACAGATTTTGGAGGTTCTAGGGTTTAAACCCTCAAGCCCTAACAGGCCCTAGGAGCTACATATTTTGGAGGGTTTAGGGGTAGGCTGAGCTCCCTGCTCGTGCAGGGGAATTCCAGCCAGAATGTTGGAAAGTCTCATCCTGCATCATCACGCGAATGGCTTCGAGACTCTGGGCCTTTTTCATGGGCTAGTAGTACCCTAAACCCTGAACCCTAATCTGCGTCGTGGTATGAGTTTTTTTCATGGACTTGTTCTTACGACGTTCCAAGACCGCGGTTTTCCTGCGGTTAAACACCTCAGCATACCAGTAGCCCGCCCACCCACCTACTAATGAATACAACTAACATGCGACATATATATATATATATGTACATATGTTATGAGGAGTTTTTCAGTTTTTCTAATCTGTGGGGCGGTCTGTGGGGCGGGGGGTTATTATGGGGAGGGTATCTGAATGAAGCCATATAAAACTCCTACTGCGAGCATCCTTCAAGATCGGGCTCACTCGTCCTAAAGCTGCACACCATCAACATTGGGCCAAACTAGAGGCTCAGGGGATTTAGTAGTTAGCCTATACAGAGGTTCATAAGTTCATAAGCAGGCAAGAAAGAAGTGCTACAGGGTCTATGAGTAGGTGATGAAGCGGCCGGACCACACCCAGTCAGGAACTTATAGCTCTGTCTCTGACCTACCGACTCAGCCCCTTGAGCCTCCAAGCAGTCCCTGATTATGCCCCAAAGACCACATGCATGTGAAAGCGTCATAGCTCGTCCAGAGTCCGAACTGCTCCCTAAACCCTGAACCCTAAACCCTGCATGCTCCCACATGCAGTTGTCAGAACCAACTGCGCAAGGATCTCACCACAGATCGAAACCCTAAAGACCCATGTATTCAATCGCTGGGTATTTGGGGCTTTGGTACGACTAATTTATATAGCAAAGGGTTTGGGTAAGTGTTGATTACTAGGAACTTGGACCCTAAACCCTACACGCTTTCGTAAGAAGGGAAGCTTTCAATATGCTTTGTATAGTCCGCTGTTCCTTGCTTGTTTGTTCTTGTCTTTGTTTGCCGGTTCCCTTGTTTACTTGTTGTGTTTCGAGGGTCCTTCAAGCCAGAGGTTTCTAGTCCGACAGGTACAGTGGTTGCTATAGAGCTACATCCCCAAGCTCTAAACTCCAAGTCAAGACATTTTGCTCCAGTAGGGTGCGTGATTACAACCCCTATGCAATTCTAGATTTCTCTTCTGTTCTAAGGAACGCTATACTCCCAGATCTTTCTTATATGTCCCTCAACCCTAAAAACCCTAAACCCTAAACCTATAAACCCTAAACCTATGAACCCTAAACCCTACACCTATACATCCGAAACCCTAAACCCTATAAACCCTTAACCCTATAAACCTTAAAATCCTTAAGGGCTTTTCTGGGCTCCCCTCCCCCCTCCCTCCCCAAGCACTCCACAGCTCCTTTCCGGAAAGGAAAGTGGATCAATGTTAGGGATCCTTTTTACTTCTTGGGGGGTATGGGATTCCTTTTATTTGCGAGAAAAAAAAACGATCCTTTTTTCTTCCTGGGTAGGCGTCTGGGATATTTAACATTTTCCCATATGGCTTCAGTAAGGGACCCTCTATATTAATGTGGTTCAAAGGGTTTTAGTTGGCAACTCAGCTTCCTAGGGGAATGTGGGCTAAGGAAAGTGGTTATATACTTTGACAGCCCTGAGGATGAGGGAGAGCAAGAGGCGTCCTTGTTTTAGGGTTTATAGGTTTAGGGTTTAGGATTTAGGATTTAGGGTTCAGGGTTTAAGGTTTAGGGTTTAGGGTTTATAGGTTTAGGGTTTAGTGTTTAGGGGGTTAGGGGTTTAGGGTTTAGGTTTCAGGATTTGGGGTTTGAGGGGTTTTTGGAGGTTTGGTGTTCAGGTTTCGGGGTTTGGGTTTTGTGGGTTTGCGCCCAGGGTTTTTGGATTGTGTTTGTCGTTAGCCGGGGAACTTTGATGTCGAGGTTCGCAGTGCAAGGGACAGCATTTAGACTGCAGTTTCAGAGTAAAGGTCAGCGTCATTCCAAGAAAACGTTCATGTGTAGGATCCTGCTGTATAGTTTCCAGAAAGCCGACAACACTATAAGCCTGAGTACAGGGACTCCCAAACAGATACCCCTAATTCCCGGAAACTCGCAGATGGGTTAAACCCTAAACTCCTAGTAGGTCAGAAATTTCCGCAGTCTTTCAAACATCCATTCTTAGCTGGCTCGCCATCAACATATAGCTCTACCTGGACCTCCTAAGAGCGCATGAGCCATAGTTCAAACTTCCTAAAAAACGGGTTTAGAAAGGGGAGGGTTCTAGTGGGTATTAAGGGGGATGCTAGGAGTTTAGATTATAGCTCAAATAATGTTGGCCTATGTGCCCATAATGTTGAGCTTATGGGCTACTGCTATGGGAATTTGGAAGAGTCAGATAAATCTGAAACAGTTCATGACATTTGTATCTTTCACCGAAACTCACCTTGAATCCTGAATCCAGACTTCCTGCCTTCACCCAAAACCCTTACATCCCCCAAAGCGCTACACCCCTCACCCCGCTCGTACATCCCCAAACCCTTAAATCCCTAAACCGCGTTTAAGAGAGGCCATCGAAGCGGTGGAGAAGTTTGCCAAGCCTTTGCCGACTGGGCCGCAACCTCATCCTCTCTCACTGCCTTGCAGTCCACAACCTTCCGGGAAGGTATCAGGCTCAGGGTGCCTTTGGGGTCTAGCAGTTTAGGGTTAAGGGCTGAGGGATATATGTAGAGAGTATGAGGGGAATGACGGTGTCCGTGCCAGAGATTAACGCAGAGAAATTTTAACAAACTCCCGCAGCACACGAGCGTAAGACTAAACGTAAGGAGCCAACATTGAGACTACAGGGCCTGGTCTCCAAGAAGAGTAGCGAGTCATTCCGCATAACGCTGTGTTGTGCCTTCCTGTGTGTCAGTGTGTCTCCCTCACCCCATCCTATCAACACCTTGCAAGTTGTTGTTGCTTGCTGAGGCCGGCTGGAATGCTGTGCAGGGCCGTTGCAGTTCGGTGCACCGAGGTCGGCGCCTCCAAGAAATGTTGGGATGTAGATCTCATTCTCCCTCGACGCTAAACCATGAGTGAGTAAGTTGATTGGGGTTGTTTTCGTTCGGATTTTGGGAAGTCTCAGGAACCTTTGGGGTCCTATCAAGACTTGTTCAGTCCGAAAAACGCACTTTAGCACCCTATGCTGTCTAGTAGTCTACGGGAACCTATTTGCTAGATCCCGGAGCCCCAACATGCCTCAAACAAGGAACATGCTGTAACTTATGCCAGGATCCTTAGTAAAATGCACGGTGTATTCCAACCCAAACCCGAAACCCTAAACCCTAAACCTTAAGCCCGAATCAATGGTGTTGGGATCCCCGGATTCTCCGCTGGGCAGGCTTGGTGGAACGACGTGCGGAGGACGGCAACTGCAAGACTCGGCGGTTCTTCATATGAGGGTTCTGACTGCAGAGTCATTTTGTTCCCATTTTCACGGTCATTTCCTGTATACTTTCTTTTTCCATTCTTCTGAAAGGATGCTGTGTAGGAGAGCATCTGGATCATGGCTGGGAATGGCTTTGAGGATTAATACCAGTACGGGGTCCGAATTTTCAGTTTTGTCCGTTTAGGGTTTGGGTTTGCCCCGCAAGGAATGTGGCATAATTGGGCGCGGGCGACAGCTACCCGCAAATGGAGGGTCACGTGACTCTCTGACAGGTCTACTTTCCAAAAGTAATCGACGCATCACTGGGTTGCTGCTAAGGAATTGAAGTTTTTTTGCCAGAAGACACACGCATATATATATATATATAGTAGTCAATAGAACTTCCTAACTTTGTGACTTAATTGAAGTTCCTTACCAGCAACCCAGATCACGTGCATCCAGTCAGGGTCGCCCCTCTTACCACTTTAACTTCCAGACCTTTCAAACTCAGGTCAGGTTGCAAACCCTAAACCTTATAAACCCTCAACTGAACTGACCTTTGGCCCTGTCCAGAGACTCTCCTCTTCAGCAGCTCCTTCCAGGGCTTCACAAGAAACCCTGAGAGATCAAATCGGTGCGTTAGAAGGCTACATGAGCTATAGTCTATTCTCCTCAAAGGGGATTTTATAGGGGAGTATATAGGGAACTGTTATAGGGCTTATAAAGGGGGATACTAGGAGTTTAGACATGGGTACACATAGGGGGCATATGGGGGCATATTAGATCCTCTTCGGCAGCTCTTTCCAGGCTGCACAAGGGAGCCTAAGAGCTCCAAAAGGCTACATAGGGGCATCTTAGGACAACCTTTGTAGGGGTGAAACCTTAGGAGTATTCAGTGATGAGGAGCTCAAGATACTACCTTCGCGAAGACGAGGCTCTTGAGCTGTATAGCCGTGGCCTCAGCGAGCACTGCCTATGGCAAAGAACAGGAAACTACGTGTCTCGGGCTGATAGGCTTTAGGATTTACAAAGATATTCCCTCAACAATGGAAAATCCAATTGAGCAGAAAATGGACAGAGAATTGGAACATGGGTTCATACAGGGTTTATAGGGATAGTACTCAGTGCTGGTGAAGGAATGCATGTGGCCGTTGGAATGCATGTGGTCGTTGCTGGACTGGATCCGGCATGACTTCGACCAAAATCCTTGGAACTGTGTGTTCTTCTCTTTACTTCTTATCTTCACCATGTGCATAACCCTGAGGCTCCAAGTACCTAATAATCATGTACTTGCCCACAACCTGTACTAGAATTACTATTACCCAAAACCCCGAGTACCTAACTATTGGGTACTTGGACCCTCTGGGTAAATGCAGGCTAATTACACGTATTCCGTCAAGTCTCGAGTTCAGGTGCGTGTCGGCAAGTTGGAATTCTGCACAAAACCCCTTCAGCCTAAGCTTGCTTCTAGTCCCCTTTAATGTACAAGTACCTATCTATGTATATATATATATGTATGTATATGTATATAGAAGGATTATATGAGAAGCATCTAAGGCTTTATAGGGATTATGCAGGGCTTTACAGGGATTAAAGAGGGCTTTACAGGGACTATATGGGGCATACAATATCGGGATGAGATAAGATGTAGGGACATTGCCCCAAGAATGGAAAATCAAATGGACAAGAACACAGAAAATCAAAGGAAACTGGGGTGACGTACGGGTCTACAAGGGAAATCTTCGGAGCCTCATCTTTATGCCCTGCTTCGCCATGCTTTTCCGAAAGTAGTTGGAAGGTTACGTCTTGGACGCTCGCCCTAAACCCCACGCCCAAAGAGCGCTTTTTGTTTTGCGCTACAAGGCTACTTCCCAGAATTAGGGTCCCATTTCGATGCCCCTAAATATTGGGTGCCATAATATATCCAATAGCCAAAAACCCTAAGCGTCCAAGTACCTAATAATCATATACTTGCCCAAAACCTGTACTAAAATCATTTTTACCCAAAACCCAAGTACCTAATTATTGGGTACATGGACCCTTGCAAAAACGGCCCATAAGTTTGAGAACAGCCAACAAGGAGAGACAGCACACCTGGACGCTAACATCAAGGATGTACAGGCATCCCGAGGGTTCCTTTTCGGGTTTAGGGTTGAGGGTTTACAGTCTCCTTACCCTAGGCGTCCATGTACCTAAATAGTATGTAATTAGGGCCCAAAGTACCTATTATGTATATAGGAACCCATTTGGGCCCAAATTATCTGATATTTGAGTACTTGCACCGATAGGGTTAGGATTTTTTGTATTATATATCCAGAAGGAATTGTTAAGGACAGTTTTTCTTATAGGTGTATATAGGGGTGTTAGAGGTCCAGGTTGCAAAAGGATGCTTAGGGTGTTTTTGAGGTTTCAGGTTTAGGGTGCGCAGTTCAGATTTGAGTTGCGCAGGCCTAGCCCGACACTAAAGGAGTCATACTATGACCCTGAGGGTCCAGTTAAACAAAGGTCATACACTTGGGGATCATAAGACTTGAAATCGTGATTTAGTGTTTGGAGAGTACAGGCTATAGCCTATAGCCTATAGTATATACTTTGGACCCTTGGGGTGACATTACGACATCGAGCCGGTTTCGTGTACAAGCTCTCGGCATCCTTTCCTACACGCTGGGCTGTCCAAGCATCGTGGGGCTACAGTCCCCTTTAAGTAGAAAGAGTATGGCCTTGGGTATAGTATAATAAGATCCCAATATATCTCATATTCTATCTACTTCAGGGGGACTATAGCATAGGGGGAACCCATGATGAAGAGAAGCTGCTTAGGGCTTAGGGCTCACAATTTGGGGTTTGGGGTTTACAGTTTACAGTGTTATGTTTGAACAGAATTTCAGTGTCCGTGTATACTCCTTATGAAGCCTTAAACAATTGATGTTTATCATGTACACCCCTGGTTAACACACACACCCTTCTTGCAAGGGCCTTAAGAAGAGCTTCCATATGATAACCCTATTAGGAGGAGGGTGTTTATCAATCATGGGTCTGCATTAGGGGCCCCACGCCTACCCTAGTTTCGGGTTGTTAAGTTTAAGGGCTTGTTGCAGCCCTAACGACGGGCAGGTGCCAGCATTCTCCTAAACGATTGGGGGTCTAGGGGTAGGCTTTTGTCTTTTAAAGTAGTCTCCCCGGGGGCAGAGCGGGGCATGACAGAATTGATTGTAGGGCCTCTTCTAGAGGGGCGACTGCATTCCTTATATAACTATATAACCCCAAGATACACCCTACAATCCCTCTACAACCCCTATAAAATCTCTATAATTCCTATAGTTTCTGTTTTCTTTTTCCATTATCCCAATATAACCCCAATATACTAAGTTATCTGTATGTTGCACCAGTCTCTGTTCCGGCCCTTAAGCTCACGCCGTGCAAGGTGCCCCAAATGCACAGGGAGCACAAGATCTTGCATACAATTCAACAAAGGACATATAAGCTATAGTCTAAACTCCTTAAAGGGGGGTTATACAGGGGATTATATAGGGGACTACCATAGGGGTTATTAAAGGGGGATACTAGGAATTTAGATTATAGCTCATATAAGACCATGGGTATAACTTGCGGTATGTTCCTGAATTAACAGTAATTACTGCGCATTGGCTCGATGGTTGTGCCGCAGGCGCGCCAGATGCTTTGCATCGAGGACGCTCTCTTCGATGCGCAGACAGAGGGCTTTGAGTGGCCAGAAGCTGAGTAAGCCGCAGTTTCTGCATAGGGAGGGGTTTCAGGGCACCTTTAACGGTGCTTAAGTGGTGCTTATAAGGATGTATAGGGTTTTGAGATTGAGCGACGACAGGCTCGAGGATATCATAGGGGTCCTACTTACCAATTATACAGAGGTTGTTTTGGGAAACTCCCATGTTGGGGTCCAGGATTTTGTGTCTCAGCTCTGAGCGCTAAGAGGCGGGGCTTAAAAGTGTATCAGGCTGTGGGGGACCTCTAAGCCTCTAAAGCCTAAACCCTAACCCCTAAGACCTAGGTGCTGTGGACTCACATGATTTGGGCGACGTGGCGCATTCCTAGGTGATCCACAAGCTCGACTTCTCAGAGAGTCAACCCAGAGGGTCCAAGTACCCAATGATTAGGGACTTGGGTTCGGATAATAGCAATTATAGTAACGGTTTTGGGGCAAGTATATGGTTATTAGGTACTTGGACCCTTAAGGCAAGTCTACGTTGGAGGCTTTGAGGAGAAGTCTGCAAGTGGCTCATACAATAAGGCTTGCAACAACGTAGGTGACAACAAGGGACTGTTGCAACCAGGGACGGGTAGGTCTCAGGAGATTAATGCCCCCAAAGTCAGGTGTTGAGTGGCTGTTCCCAGACGGTCTATGGTTAATTTGCACTCACTGTCGATGATTGCCTAGGGTTCTCGATGTTATCTGCGCCGGGGTTGGCTCTTTGAGGCAGGACCATGGCCAACATACCCGAAGGGTCCATGAGAGCCATAATCTAAATTGTTTAAAAAAACTCTTTAAAGGGTGATAAATATACATATATATCTATATATAAGGGACTATACAGGCGACTACCACTGGGGTTATTAAGGGAGATACTGGGAGTTTGACTATAGCTCATGTAGCTGTACGGTATATACTTGGGCCCCAAAGTAGCTATGTGGGAACCCATTTGGGCCCTAATCACATACCATAGAACTACATGCACCCTTTGGGATCAACCGTGTGCTGAATTTCAGAAGGCTAGACCTTGAAACCAAAACATTGCCAGGCCTGCCCATGTTTGAAATATCAATTTCCAGGGTGCTACTGTGGATGGAGGACATCTTGCATCACCTGATAAACCCTATACCTCAAGAGTTACAGTTGTTTTGGGGTTCTAAGTGTATGTAGCTCATGTTGGAGTGGTGCAACATGAACTTAACCGAGCAGTGTAAGGAACGCAAAAAAAAGATTATCACTTATTGCTGGCGTTCTATAAAACACTGAAATCCATCCAAACATGATTGTTTGCAAGCGATCGAGCACCCGCTTCTTATGTTAGATTCAGGATAACCCTTGTCCTCAGGACCTCCAAACAGGGTCTCCAAATTTGCGGGCATCCTTATGTAAACACAAAACTCAAAATCCGCTCTGTATATATGTTTCTGTATACATATGAACATGTATGTATATATATATGTGTATATCCAGATGTCTCTGAAGGTTGCTACACGTTGATGCAGATGAGATTCTCTTCTTCCCAGACCAGGCTTCCTTGGGAGTTTGGGATTCGAATCATGCATCCCCACCCTACGGGTCCAAAGGGGTTTAGGGTTTAGGCTAGGGTTTAGGGTTTCAATTACCCTAAGGATACAGTAAACTGTGGTCATACACTTTGGGATGATTATTCTAGAAATCGATACTGAGGTGTTGGAGAGTGTATGATAGCTATTTGTGTTGGACCCTTAGTGTCATTGGCTACATACCGTGATGAGTGATATAGACCATAGACCTTTTCGGGTTCACCTAGTCCCATGGGTTTGGGACGGACAAACTTAGTAGCCGCCATTACATGCGAGTGTCAGTTTCGGATGCTGTCCCGAAAGGAGCTGTTTTTTTTTTTTTCTTTTTTCTGTTGGCTGCTTGCGGAGATTGGCAGTCGTAGTCGGTCGTAGTCGTATGAATGAGTGATAGGAAGGATTCAGAGTGATGTCTTTCTGCCTGTGCCGATTAAAATTCCACATGTTAAGGAAGACTACCAGTCAATCAGGTGACAAAACTAAGGAAACACACGCCGTGGATTGTTGACAGCAATCCCTGCCTGGGGGTCGCACGCTTCGGGCTTAGAGCTCTGCTATGTCTCAAGGGAGGCTTGTCCACCATCACTCTTGCATCATCCGTCCGGAACTGGAAACACAAAAGATGGAAGCTCTCAGAAAAAAATGAGGGGTCCCTGCAATAAGGATTGAATTACGTTAAAGGCAGCAAGTAGATTGGGTGATCAGGTCTTACGAAACTTCGTGCCACAAGTGTTCTTGTTTAAGGTGTCGAATCCATGACAACCCCCAATTTTTGGTGGGTTTGTAGCAAGGACCATTCTCGTGTCACACGGGGAATGATTGAAATGGAGGTGTGCAAAGAACACCAGCGATATCTGCGTGTGCAAGCAACAAGGAGCTGGAGGTGTCATACCCCAAGAGTCCAAGTCCCGAATAATCATATAC
>CAJNIZ010034347.1:39849-66858 GCA_905231905.1 Symbiodinium pilosum
GTCCAAGTCCCGAATAATCATATACTCACCCAAAACCTGTACAGCGATCACTATAACCCAAAAGCAAAGTGCCTAACTACTGGGCACCTGGACAAACATAATTTGGGGAAACTCCCGCACTGATTTGTTTTTCTTGCCAGCCGTCCGAGGTTCAAACCTTGGCAGCATCTTACTGCGGGTCAGGGCTTAGGGTTTACGGTTAAGGGTTTAGGGTCATGCGGCGGTTCAAGGCTTTAGCGTTAGTGGAGCAAAGAGGGGAAGGAGGCATGGAAGAAAAGAGCGAGGTGCTATGTGGATTCGAGGTTAAAGGACTTTCCCGAATCCATCCGGGAAAAGATGCCGTAGTCCAGAAAGACTTTCACCAATCATCTGCTTTTGAAACTGCAATCCCTCCCCTAAGGCTCCAAGTACCTATTAATCATATACTTACCCAACTTCCTATTTCCCCATACCCAAATACCCGATTATTGCGTACTTAGACCCTCTGGGTTCCATTTCTGACAACAGGAGAGACATGCAGATGCTCGACGGTTCTTCGCCGAGGCCGCAAGACTTGATATGAGCCATAGTCTAAACTCCTTAAATGGGGGCTTATATTCGGGACTACTATAGGGGCTATTGAGGGGGATGCTAGGAGTTCAGACTATAGCTCATACGAGCTACTGTCAGTAATATCTTTATTAAGGGACCATTAAGGATGGACATAGGGCTCCCTCCTGTAGTTGAGTATAGTCCCCAATATAGCCCCTGACAAGGATCCCATGTCCACTTAGCAGCTGAACACTTCACAAAACAATACGCCCAAAGAGAAAGCACGTAGGCTTGAGAGTGGTGGCATAGCTCTAGCTGACGTTGCACCGAGACGTTTAGAGGCAAAGCACAGGGGTTCCCGTAGGCGTCTAAAGGAAAACATGGGGGAACTCATTTCACATCATGTTGTGTTTTGGGACAGCAATTACGATGAAATACGATGTAAAACTTAAAGCATCTCGATCAGAACTCCTCCTAACCCCTACGCCCTTGAAACCTCCCGCAAGGGATCCTGGAGAGCCCCAAGTGTCCGTTGTTAATTCAACGCATGACCCGCCATCTCTGCGAAACCGTCCAAGCAGTTCAGGGTTTAGGGTTGGTGCTTTAGGTGCCAAGGCTCATTGGTTAAAAACGGCATATGGCATTTGGTATCCAAAGCCTCAGTACTTCTGGATAATGCCTTTGATTTCCTATTCCAGATTTCGTTAAAACTAGAAAACGTCATGATACATGTTTCTGATGTACGAAGATGGAACCAGGGTTGAGGACCTAAGCTCCAAAGCCTCAACAAACCCTTGCCTAGGGTGACCAAGGTATGCCCCTAACAAATGGATTTCGTACCTTACGCTTTGGTATCATTATCTCGTTTAAAGGTTCTAGGTTACTCAAGGTAGACCCTAAACATACACGCCCTCCACGCACCCAAATACTGATTGTCAATATAATTATCCCAAAGTCCAACGTGCATTATATATTATTATGTACTGGACCTTAGGGTTAGAGCTTCCAACCCTAAACCCTAAGCCCTGATCTGAGGGTTAAACTTTGAGGGGTTAGGGGCTGCTGCAGGTCCCGCTGCACTTCACGTCCGTGCGTTTTGCCAACCTGGAGGCAACACCGGAAACCCTCGACGTGGAAAATCCCTTCGAGGAGCATGGATGATAAACTAACCCTAAGGGTCCAAGTACCTAACAATCATATACTTACCCAAAACCCATACTATAATTGCTGTTACCCCAAATTCAAGTACCTAATTATTTATTGGGTACATGGACCCTTTGGGGAAGGAGTTTTGAGTTTCGAGTTTGGGGGTCTGGAGTTCAGCCTGTAGGGATTTCCACGGACGACTTAGTTGCCCAAAGGGGCGAGGTACCAATATAGTATATACCCAGAGGGTCCACATATGCAACCATTAGGGAATTGGGACCCATAATTCCTTCTATAGTATGGTATTTTGGGGCCTAATTCCCTAATAGTTATATATATATATGGACCCTCTGGGATATACTTGGGACCCAAGAAGGTTGCTGTATAGGTGCTCAAGGGCTGAGTATATTCGTATGGGTACCTGTGCATTCTGGGTTAGGGTTCAGGATTTAGAGTGCAGTTCGCTTGGAGGCGTGAGGCGGACTTTGTCAGTAAGTGAACTTATCTGGGGGTATTACAGTGTTTAGCGCTTAGGGGGTATTAGCATCATTGCTATTAAGCCTCCTCAACCCTTCAGTTTTGTGCGGGAAAATTTGGAGGCTTAGCTTCAAAAATATCCATGTATGATCCGATGGCCCCTTAGGTTCCACACAGCGCAACTATTTCCAGCATCTCCCGTGCGCCGAGCAAGTTTGAAATTTGGATTGTGGGGTTTAGGTCATGGGTCATGCCAACGACTAGAGTCTAGAGCGCATGGCTTATGTTCCAAAACCCTAAACCCAGTGAATAAAGTGCCACAATTTGATACAACAAAGGCTTGAGGTTCACAATACCACCAAGCTTATTATACATGAGCTACGGACTAAATTTAGGTTGGGGGGGACCTATAGGGGACGATATAGGGTTCTGAGGGGGGACCTATTAAGGGATATATTACAAATTTAGTCCAAGCTTACATGATTAGAGCACAGGCCAAAAAGCTCCCCATGTTCCTTACAGGGCCACCTTTGGAAGGCAGGATTGGCAGATCTTAGGAGGTCTTAGGCGCCCTAACTTACTGGTTCTTAGTAGTGAATGAGGGAATATATATCATAAAGGGATTATATGATAGGATCATATTCCCTCATTGCTTACTAACAACCCAGTAAACTGAACAACCTCAACTCTTAAAGCCCTAAAGCCTAAAACGCTAAATGCAGCCCCAACGCCCGTAGGACTTTCCTAGGCTTTGTGTGGAAGGGTTGCGGATGCAGGGGTTAAGGTTTAGGGTTTGGGGTTTAAAGTTTAAGGTTTTCCGGTTTAGGGTTTACTCTGGAGCTCCATGTCTATAAATAATACCTGCGTTGGGCCCCAATGCCTATAAGTAGTACCTACATGGGGCTATTTGGAGCCCTGGGGTCAGGGTTTGGGTATCCTAGGCCCTAAACCCTAAACCCTAAACCTAAACCCTAAACCCTAAACCGCAAATGCACCTGAAGGAAGTGAGCCTCTTCAAGATGAACCCGATGCTTCTTGAGGATTGTGGGGGGTTGAGGATGCAGGGGCTAAGGTTTAGGGTTTAGGGTTTAGGGTTTGAGGTTTAGGGTTTAAGGTTTAGGGTTTAGGGTTTAGGGCCTAGGTCTTAGAATTTGGGATCTAGAAGTAAGGATTTAGGGTTTAGAGCTTCAGGTATTGGATTAGGGCTTAGAGTGTAGGGTGTGGCTCCCTCGGGCTTTAGGAAGCTCAGGGTTTAGGCATTTTGATTGATCATTTGGGCCTCAGGGTCTGGAATTCAGGATTTAGACTGCATTCCTTGTGTTGCCCTGCGCAAACAAACATGGAACGCCAAACAGGTCTGCTGTGGAACCAATATTGGGATGATGTGGGGAGCATGTAGGGACATTGCCGGGTTTGTGTACAGGCATTCTACCAAGATATTGCAAGGGCGCATGCCCGCCAGCATGGAACTTCCGAAAACAAAAAAGCAGCGTGATCTATAAGAGGCACCCAAGGCAGATTACATGCCTTTTCGGGGGAGTGTAGTGCTGAGGAGTGAAACTTGTAAGCCCTTGCATGCTAAGCAGTTCAGGGTTTCCCCTTAAACCCCAAACTCCCTCTCCTTCGGAGCAACACTGTGTTTAGGGTTTAGGGCGTAAGGTTTCCTAAAGCCTGCAAGATCCCTGGCAGTTGGCACGCTGGGAGTCCATGTTGGGATGCTATGTATACGCTTCATGCTTTGATGAGTTGTAAAACCTGCCCAGAATTAGACTTTGCGTACAGATCCTCACTTTGTGGTTCCCCTACATCCTAAGTCCTAAGCCCTACGCCCAAAACTTGACATGCTGCACTTGGGGATGCTGGGCACCAGACATTAACCTCTGTGGCGCAGGTTCTTTTGTAAGGTCGTGATTGTGGGGCTTTTAGGGTTCAGGGAGTTTAGGGTCTAGGGTTTAGAGTTTAGGGGCCGGGCTCTAGGTAAGTGTGTTGGGGTGGGCTTACCTGAGTTCTAGCTTGAAGCTCTCCATCCAACTATTCTCTGAGGAACTGCCCCCCTAAACTGTAAGAACCAGAAGGGGGCCTTAAGACTATAGTCATACTGCTACCTTGGGCCCCAATGCCCCTAGCTACTACGTACTTCGGGCCATTCGGACCTCCAGGGGAACAGCAATTTGAGCCCGATACCTGTTGGCCTACACTGCCCGAACTTCGGGCTGCAAACCCTTAGCCTCAAGCCGCAACAAAATACACCCTAAACCGCAGCCAGACAGTCCCCTGTCATGTAGCCTACTTGCCGAAAGTCGGCAACAAGGTGGTCTCAGTAAGCCCTAAGCTCTAGACCCCCAAACCCCCCTTAACCCAGGCACCCTTAAACGTAAAACACCTAAATCCCCAAATTGCACAACTCTGAAACCTTAAAGCCCTAAACCCGAAATCATTAGACCCGACCCGGAAGCCCTAAACTCCCCCCAAACCCCTAAAGCCTTAAACCCCTTAAACCCTGAACCTCTAAACCCTAACAGAAGCAGCAAGCCTAGGGCTCCCAAATACCTAAATAGAAGGCTACTGGGCTATGTCACTATCGGGTATATAAAACCCAGTTCCCTTTAGGTAGCTGGGGCCCTTGGCAAGCATTGAGTCAGGAGTTGGGAGTCGAACCTCGCATCCTTTCCTCAGGGGAAGTGGCGGAGGAAGATGACGAGTTGGAGCCGGACTGGTCCGTGATAATGTTCTCTGAAGTCTATTGTATACCTGGGCCCCAAAATAATGGCCTTTATCGCTATTACTCTGGGTTAAGGGCTATTATTTTACATACTTTTGGGGTTTAGGTAGGGTCTAGGGTTTAGGGTCCTTGAATCGGGTTAGGGTCTAGGGATCCGGAGCTTAGGTTTAGAGTTTCAGGGTTGGTTGATATAGGGTTTGGGGTTGCGGGCTTATGTTATCACTGCTTGGACGTCCGTCGGCCTTGATAACCTGTACAAATGTCTGTACTTGCAACCCAACTCACATGACGCGCAAAAGTTATTAGTGGTCATACTCCCCATGGACAACTCTCTCCCTTGGACCTGCTGACTGCAAAAAACAAGTTAAACGTTGCATTTGTCAAAACAATTTCTTGGCAATCCGTATAAGCCGGAGACCTACAACAATCTCCTTACAATCCACATTAAACCTCGACATTTCGAGCAACTCCTGTGTCCAATCATGCTAGATGTGACCTTCCAGGATGGTACGATGTTGTGGTCAGATTCCCAGCTTAGGGTTCAGAGTTGAGGGCTGTTAGGTTCATGGTCTTCGGGTCATAGAGGGCGAGGTATCCTGCAGAAAGGTAGGATTGAAGTTAGTTTTACTAAGCTTTGCTACTTTCACTTCTGAGACCCAGGCCCCGAAACCTAAAAGAAGTTTGCCTTCCGATTTCAAAGCCGCCTTGCGACGCCTAATCCCTCAAGATCCTTCAAGGACCCCCCTGGAATTAGCCGCACTTTTTTGCACTCGTTTAATTAATCAGGATTGCATCTTGGGGGGGTCTATATGCTAGTCCCCTGATGATGGAGACCCTAAGCCCCAAATCCTAAATCATGAGCACGGACCTTTTGAAGGACCTCTTCAGCCGTCAGCATGCGGATGCCGTCCCTGGCGGCCATCCGCACAGCTTCAAGCGACTGCCTAGAAAGGCCTGGCGACTTGTGTGCAGGGGATCTCAACATTGATGTAGAGGTTGGCTTCACGACGAAGGTCCAGGATTATTCACAAAAGCGCCGGTTACAGTAGCAGGCTTCCGGGAGTCTTCCTCTTTGGGTATTCCTCTTTGAGTATGCTGCAAATGAGCATATACAGGCTATGTACAACAGGTCACATATCATCTATGTCCTCGTTAAGGACTACGAGATGATCTTCAGAAATTCCAACATTCCGTGAAGTTTTGCACTCCCCAGAACGAACATGGGCATCCTGAAGCTTTATGTAACCATGTCAATCAAAGATTTCCCCCCGCAATCTTCTAAAGGTGCTGGATGTTGATGATCCTTGAGCGTCCATGGCAAGACCCTGAACCGATGTGCCCTATTCATGGAACCTCATTTGGGCACGTACCCGTGCTTCCGTCTTTGGAAGGTCTTGCTTGAAGAAGATGCAGCGTTCCCTGCTCATGTACGCACTACTCACTCATCAACTGAGGTTAGGCTTTCTGCGTTGCTTCAGGAGAGACACGCATTGCGGCGACTGCTGTCCGTCATGCACGACATTGACAGGATCTCAGTTTCAGCCCGGCAAGGCGTTCTGTTTTGTTGAGAGAGATAAAGACTCATAGATAAGTGCTGGAGTTTGTATGCTTGACAGCTGAGCATGTGCAGGCCGATTTTGGGCAGTAAGGTTCGGGCTTCGGGGCCTTGAGATAGCCCGGCCCTACTTTCGAAGCATTGTATGCTAAATCTTGTTGCATGGGGTTGCACTTGAAAGGCTAATCAAATGACATGTCAGTCGCTGACAACAATTGAAGTCGGATGAAGTCGGTGTGTATGGTTTCGAACCTACTTTCATGTAACTCCATCCACAATCTGAACGGGCAGCACAACGACTTTAACCATGTCATGAACAATTTCCCACCTGTCTTTTTGGGTCCTGACAGTATGCTGCCCCTCTTGAAAGATTTCCTCTGAAGTGGTGAGGGCTGACAGGCGTTAGCCCTTTGAATCCCGAACGGGGCTCCTGACAGAATGCGGGAACCATTTTTACCTTCGAAATCCTTTCCCTAAGGCGCTAGGGCCTCATATTTTCAGGTTTTTGGGCCTGCAGACAATATTATGACATGTTTGTTTTTGCTATTTCAGCCATCGGGTTTGAACATATTACGGCACCTAATATTTAGGGGTACCAAAGTAGGACTCGAATTTCGGAAACTACCTATATGACCCTGCAACAGCCTGGCATTAGGGAATAAGCTGTGCCGACCTAAGTCTGACAAGGCTGGAAAACGGTCCTCCGTGCTCGAGCAGTTGAAGGCACCTTTTTGTGAAGCGTTGCGGCCATGCATGGGTGCACGTATGGGTGCACGTCGAAACACAAGGTCTTTACGTTCATTTACGTTCCTTGTCGTTGATGATCAAGGGCTTATGTTTGCTGAGGTGCTTGTTTGGCAGGCCTTCCGACAGAGGGGGCCGTTGAGGGGAGTATACTCACATAGACTTACAGGATGCAGGAAACGGCTCCAGGGAGAAGCAGTCATTACGAGGTTTGTAACATCTCGGCTGAAAAGGAAGCCTGCTCCAACTTCTGTCCGACTAAGTCCTTGACCATTTCAACCTGGAAGCCCTAAACTGTAAAACCCTAAACCGTCAACCATGAACTTTTAACCTCCAGACCTTGAACCTGGATGTTCATCGTTGTGAAGGGATTTATCCAGATCTGAAGCTCTGTCTCGCAATTAAAAGCCTTAAACCCTAAACCCAGGTTCCATTTTCTTTTCCATTATCCCAATAGACACCCCCATATAACCCCTACAGATGACGAAGATCATCCGCCAGTTGTCCTTCAAGACCCCAAGCCGTAGGCTTTCAAGAAAGAGTACAGCGACATTCTTATGGTTTAGGGTTGACTTACGTAGAGTTTGGAGTTTAGCATTTTGGCCACTTCATGTTTGCCTAGGACAAGATGTGCATGATTATTGAGATCCAAACCTTCCAACCGCGTCCGTGTAGCTGTTATGGAGCCCGTAGAATAGGCACTAGAAGCAGGGACCCCACGAAGCCTGAAGTCTGAACCCTCAACCCCTGACCCATGCACCATAAACCCCTAAAACCTGAATCCCTAGGTGAAGCTCAGTCCTCCTGAAGAGCACAAGGCTTGCGCCCTTCCTAAACAAAGGCTTCGTTGGTTTCAGGGCTGAAGGTGCGAGATTTTGAAGCCCTGAACCCTAAACCCTAAACCCCAACCCTCCAGCTGCAGATTGACCCGGCGTGGAATTTGCATGTTCGCGAATCTGGTTGTGCATGTTGAAGCAGTGCGGAAGGTGTTCTTGGAAAGGATGAAGGTTTAGGGTTTAGGGTTTAGGGTTGTTGAGCTGGCCCGTTTCTGTTTCAGCACTTCGGGAACATGAGCTAATGAATTGTTTAGGGTTCCAAATGGTAGCTTCCCTAAGTAAGGGGACTCCAATATAGACCCCGAAATACTAGAATCCCTAGTATAGGGACCCCCAAAATAATGAAATGGTACCTCTAATTCTGGGGAGCGCCCAAGTCTAGGCTAAACCCTTTACCCTCAACTTCTATTGTAGACCCATGATTGATAAACCCTCCTTTTAAGGGCCTCAAGATTAGGATCCCTATTATAATAGTATAGGTCCCATTTAGGGGTGGAGGTTTAAAACCCTAAACCCTATTATAGTCTCAGAAGGGGGAGGAGGTTTATTGACTGTAGGGGTCTACATTAGGGTAGGGCTCCTCACTGGGGATTCAGGCTTCCCCGTTCTCCTTCGGAACTTACATATAGGGCTTGGGGTTTAGGGTTTAGGGTTGAGGATGGGATCCCCAAGAAAGAGACCATAGTCAGAGACCATACGCCATATTCTCTCAAAGACTCAAAGGCTCCAAACCCAGAGGATCCAAGTAACCAACAATTAGGTACTTGGGGGTTGGGTAATAGTACTTATAGTACAGGTTTTGGGTAAGTATATCATTATAAGGTACTTGGACCCTTGGGGAAACTACTTACATAGTGCAAAGTATGGCTTCTGTAGTAGGACCTTCTCTTTGGTTTGGGCAAGTTTCCTTTACATGGGTACTTAGGTTTAGAGTTTAGGGTTTAGGGTTTAGGGGGGTATGGAGTGGCGACAAATTCTGTAAGTGTCTACCGCACGAGCGGAGCTTGCAGTCTCCATACCGTATTACAAGAAAGTTCCAGGTCAAAGTATAAGGGTCTTCAAGTAACCTGGCAGCCCATATCGGCCCACAGGCCCCTAATCAAAAGGACGCTGGTCTTTGCAGGGCCCCTGTTAGGCTTCTTTCTTAGACTGAGGGGGTCAACCTCCATGACTGCTTGCAGGTCTCGCCAGACGACTCAAGCGATGACGAAAGCTGTTACGGGCCGCGTCCGCACTGCTTGGATCTTAGATATTCCTGTGAACATTAAAGCTACAAATCCGCGTAGTGATGAGGATTCTCCTCATGTTTACATGCTATCACACGTCACATCTCACGGGGCAGATCCAAGGTCCAGCATACTTCAACTCTTACTCGAACGGCAAGAGCGCGGTGAGGAGCAGCTTGCGGTTGCATCATTCTGCCCCAACCTAAACCGCATAATCTCTAAGTTTAAATTCAACATACAAGTAGCTGCATCTGGTCCACCCGCGACAGCATCCTTCAAGCCATCAAGCTTTGCCAAGCCCTAGGGTCCAAGGACACAACTACTACGGTCCCTTTGTTGAAGGGGTCAGAGGGGGATGTACACGGATGTTTGGGGGCTGTGTAGGGGTATACAGGACCCAAATAAAAGGGCTTTAGGGCCAAAATTCTATAGTATTACTGGTACTTGGGCCCTACAACCCTATTAGTTGGATCCTTGGACCCTTTGGGTTATAAACCCAAAGCTCAAAACCCTAAACTCTCAGCCCTAAACCCTAAACGTGCAGGTGTAAAAGCCCCTGGGGTTTAAAAAAAACCTAAACTCAAAGCCTTGCCAAACTCTAGACCCTATACCCGAAACCCTAAACCCTAACCTTGAACCCTAAACCCTACCACTATGGGCTGTAAGACCCTAAAGTTCACTATTAGGATCCTGTTAAGGGTAGATTAAGGTACCCTTGAGGTCTATTAGCCCATAGTGGGAGCCCATAGTGGTAATGAGAGGACTTCAATCGGTCCGAGGGGCGAGCTTCCGCCTCTGCCTGCAGGCAGGAAGCTGTTTAGAGGGGGCTGTGGGAGGGCTTTAGGGTTAGGGGCTTAGTTGGGGACTTATAGGGAGCGCCTGGGGGGCTTGGTGAGGGGGCTTAGGGGGTGGCTTTGGGAGGCTTCAGCTACGGCTGGCTGCTTCTGGGGTTTGGCTTTCGCGGTTGGGGCTTTAGGGTTTAGGCTTGGTAGGGCGCGGAGTTTAGAGTTTAGTCTTTGGGGCTTTAGGGATTGATTATAGGCTCTGAAGAGTCTAGGGTATGAAGGCTTTCGACCTTCGGGGCCTCAATTACATCCATGAGGGTTTCCAGGGCCCTCTTGGGGGGGGGGTGTCTGTCATGGGAATTGTAGCATTTCGGTGTCTATATCAGAGCCCCACTATGTGTGCAAACCACCCATTGTTGTTCTGAAGAGTATGCACGTTTTTGATACCCTACAATGGAACAATTTGGTTTTGGAAGCTACCCATGCTGGTACATGCATTGGGTGTGTGTGTGTGTGTCAAAATTCAGATCTGCTTCGTGTCAATGTGTGTCCCGAACCCTAAACCACCCTAAACCCTAATTCAACCCTAAACCCTAGACTTCAGCTTTAAGCTGCAAATTCGGCTTGAGGTCTCAAGGTATGGATAGCACACAGCACCAGGATTGCAGAACTGTAAGCCATTGGGAGTTTCTTGGAAATGCATAAGGCATCTTCATGAGAGGTCAAAGCTTAGCGGCCCTTCTTGTCAAGTGGAATTGGGGTCTAACTCGGTCTAACCTCTGGAAAATGGTAGTAGGGCTCGATTTAATCTAGACTACACAGGGAAACGGGAAGCGGAATTCTAGAAGAGGTCTCGGAAGTCTTTGTGATAAAGTCGATTTTTGCTAGGACCCCTGGTGGCTCCAGGGTTAAGGGTTTAGTGTTGCTCGGCTAAAAAAGATCTTCAGCACATCATTTCCCAAATGTACTTCCTGGGATGCGCAGTGGTCAAAGCCATCCTCCCAGAGGGTCCAAGTACCCAATAGCTAGGTACTTGTGTTTCGAGTAATAGTGGTGATAGTAAAGGTTTGGGCAAGAATATGATTATTTGTTACTTGGACTATCAAGGTAGTACCACATATTATGTCCTGATCCATTTGTACAGCTTGCAACGTTTTGAAAAGAGTTGAAGCCCTGCAGCGTGCATTTGTTTTGATACAGACATCTGTTTGGGAAACTGGGACTAACTGAGACACTAATGCCATGAGCAGCGGCTGATCCAGGAGTTCACGGCTTCTTGCGAGATGGAGGTGCCAGCAAGATAATATTTTTCGGAGAAACTAGTTTTTGGTTTAGGATATAGTGGTCGGCAAAGGTGAGAGGTATCGGGCTGCGGGTGAAGATGACAGGTTCTATGGGTCCAGGATTTGGGGAGTATCGGATTTCAGACTAAGAGCTCGAAACTTTGCTTTCAGAATTCTGGTTTCGGGGAATTGTGGAGTGCTGTTGACCTGGGTCGCTCAGTACAACAACTGCTACAAGCTTCAGGCGATGAATTGAATCATTGCTCGCGGAGGTGGTTGAAGAAATCAATCCACCTATGACCCGAATGGCTGTCAGGGGTGGATTTTCATTGAGACCCTCGCGGAGATCCTTGAAATCCAAGTAGCCCAGCATAGGCTGCTATGGGGCCAATCCATAGACTGTAGGGCCTAAAGCAGGTGCGATCTAAGGTTGAAACCATGGGCACCTAGTATGGGCCCCTAACCATGGGATCCTCATTGAGTCGTTTTAGCAGGGGTTTACAGTGTTTATGGCTCAGAGGCTTAGGATGCGGGCCCCGGAAGCTATACTCCAAGTTTCTAATCCTGGCAGCCCACAAACTCTAAGTCCTAAACACCATCCTAATCCCCAAAGTCGTAGACAAAAGTCCAGAAAGAACCCCGAGGCTCCATGTAGGTATTATTTCCAAGCTGTAAGGCCGAATGTAGGTACCATTCTCAGACTTCTAGCACCAGGGAGTCGATACCCTAATCCCTACCTAATCCCTCAACCCTTAATCCCTAAACCCTAAATCCTAAACTTCATAGACCTGGAGCCCTTGGCCTTCAGTAGCCAGGCATGTCGCTCTACACCTTGCTTTGCAAAGGACCTGGTGCACCGGTGCTCTCCTGAGTTAATAGGCTGGCTCATTGGGTTTAGGGTTTAGGGAAGGTAGGGTGCTTACAGGGCTTAGGGCTCCAAACCTAAACCCTAAGCATTCATTGCGGTCTAGGGCTTGGGGTTTAAGATAGGGAGCGCGAGGCTAATCAAAATAACGATACTCTTGGCTTCCATGTCCTTCGACGGGCTTATGGTCTAGGAAATCAGGATAAAGAATCAATACGAAGAGCAGCAGTGTTCGCACTGTTGGGGAGCCAATATAGACTTGACCGCTCCCATGTTCCTCAAACAGGAGCACTGGCACCCGGAAAGGCACTAACATTTCGCGAGGTTAAGGGGGTCCCCAGCATGGACTCTGCAACAGCCGCTTCGGGAAACTGAATTGTTGATGCATATATATATATATCTGAGCTAAATTGAGGTGAGTTTGCATCTGAGGCTTGCGGAGAACTTTGGGATGTTGTGTGCTTGGGGATAGTCCATATACCCAAGATAGTGACAAGTCCTTAGCAGAAAAGCAAGAGAGGTCTAGGTGCCTTGTGCTTGTGATCAGCATAGCTTTGGCTTCAACTGTGGAAGATGCTGGGGACCATGATCTTTTAACTCTGACCTCGAGAACCCCAGACCCATCTCTAAGGATCCAAAGAGCCGACAAGGGTTTGATATAGGGATGAGGGACAGACTTAGGGCCCAAAGGCATGCCCTGAACCTGAACTTTTGCACCCCAAACTGAAAGCCCCGAACCGGAAGCTGCAAACGGGTCCATAGGTGAGTTTTTTCCTGAAAAGTCTCGACATGCATCCCAAATACCACTACAAAACCAACAAAGGTGGTGCTCCACTATGCCAACTGCGGCTTCAAGAGCTGGTGCCAGAAATACCAGTTGCTGTGTCGAGATCACGGCCAGGGCCCTAAGAGCATCACAGCAGCTTGGACATGGCAACAGGAAGGAGCAGAATGTTAAGTGGCACCAATCAGTACAGGAGTGTCGCAGGACGTAGAGGTGGTGTTGAAAGAAAGCATCGAAGGAGGGGGTGCGGGAGGAGAGGAGGAGAGTGGCAGCTAGCCCTGTTGTGTACGTTTCAACTTTTGTTGAAACACATGGCTAGAGTCCACAGAGCAATGATTACCGAAAGAATTTCGCCATCCCGCGCAGAGTCCTATGCCACAAATCACCCCAAGATTCATCAAGCCTTTGCACTGGATTTCACGCGAAGGGCGGAGGCTGAACGCTAACCTCCACCTTTCTTGCACTCGGTCTTCCCATAAGGGTCCATGTACCCAATATTTAGGTCCCTTTAAAGGGACTTATAGGGGTATATAGGGATATATGGGGGTATATGATTATTAGGTACTTGGACCCTTAGGTCTTCCTGCGCTGAGGTACGGAGGATGGAGCCTTCTCCACCCTCCGGCCGGGCATCGCTGAGATACGCTCCCACCTAGCAGCCAGGCAGCTGACCCTGCGAGGCAAGAATAGTTTAGGGTTTAGGGTCTAGGGTTCAGGGTTTAGGGTTCAGGGTTTAGGGTTTAGGATTCAGATGGATTCAGTGTTGAGGGTTTAGAATAGATTCTCCAAATGGTGGGCCACTACGGGTCCTACCCTAGGGGTATGTTGTGGGCATTAAGTTCCTGTCCGTAGAAGATTCTACAGGGATTCTGCTGAGATATGTTCAAAATGAAATTCCTTGAGTACCCTCCATACCGCATAATTACCTCTAGTCCTAAGTCCTAAGGGCAAGTTGGATACCCAGCACATCATAAAGATCTGGGTGAGAGACAAAGGATGGCTCGTGTCTTGACAGGCTCAGTGTGTTTGTGTGTGTTTTTGTTCTTCCTTAGCTGGATGTAAGGACTTTAATGTTGGGCACGGCGTCTCTAGAAAGTGTAGGCAAGCTTCACATCCCGGTGCTTTGTCATTCCCTAGGGATCCAAGTATACAAATAATACCTAAATTGGGCCCCAAAGTCAGTAAATATTCCTTACATTGGGCTACTTCGATCTCTAGGGATTGTGTTGCCAAGAGCAGGACAATAAGCAGCACAATTCAAGTTGAGCGTCTCAAAGGATATTTTAGGAAAGCTCCAGTTCTCCCCAATATGTGAAGGGTTTCCTAAGATTAGGGGTATATACCATTTTGGGCCATTTCGGGGGTCCCACTAGTAAGGATTTTCGTACTTTACCCTAAAGCCTAACCCCCAAGTGCAGATCGTTTTTGTACGGCCAACTACTTGATGTTTTGTCCCTCGGGGCGGGCAGGCAAGCAGGCAGGGACACCAGATCCGTTTTTTTTCGCGTAGATACTAAGGATTATAGTATGTTGGGGTCGACAGTATAAGGACTATACTATGTTATAGTCTGTATAAGCTGTAGTCTAAACTCCTTAAAATTGGGTTCCTATTATGGGGCTTAATGAGGGGGATACTGGGAGTTTAGACTATATAGCTCATTTAATGCGTCATCTTCGTTGTATGGCGGAATTTTCAGGGCCACGGTGACCTTCTCATGATATCATGGTGCTAGGCCTATGGTTTTGGGTTTAGGCTTTAAGGTTTTGGGTTCAGGGTTTCGGCTTTAGGGTTGAGGGTGCTGAGGAAGACAACCTTTCAGTGTTCAGGCTTATTCATGTTGTACTTTTTTGCCACCAAGAAGTCAGCTTCGAGATTGGCAGCAGCAATATGTAGATGATGACAATAACTGTTTATTAGTTCTCTCATAGGTGGATCCTTTCAACTTGCAAAAAGAACGGTACACAAGAACGGTGCTCTGAATCTTACAAATATTCAGGTCGCGCCTTTGCGACAGTTCACCTGCTAGTCATTGTTAGTCCTCTTTCTGAGGTGTTTTTTACTTGCGGGCTGGTGTCTTAGTAGACAAAGCTTCCCAAGACCCTTTTGAGCTGCAAACCTCTGATCAGACTCTGACCCCTGAGCCGAGTCGAGCTGTGGTGTAAATGTAAGCGGCATGTTCTGCCTTTTCTTGCCCTCTTTCGCAAGAATATTTAGCTTGGAAGTCGAAAGGAAGGGCTGACAAAAGCATGTAAAGCCTGGGGTCTACAGCTGCACTAATTATCTGTTGCTTCTGTTATTGCTAACACTATATAGTAATATTAGCGAGCTAGGGCAGCTAGGGTTTCTCCTAAAAGCCAAAAAGCGCGGACCTCAGCTGCGAGGTGGTCTTGCTGAGCTGCGGCGTTTCTACAAGACCTTTGTGCAGGCAAACTCAATTTTTGTTTTCCGAGTTGATGGTTTAGGGTACGGTGGTGAGGGTGAGTAGGCAGCGAAGGAAATACCAACGGGACTTTAATATTGGGGATTATGTAGGGGCTATTCCGGCAATGCATTCTGCCACTCCCTACTAACAACTAGCAAGTAATGGTACAAGTATCCAGAATGAAAACACTCAGGCCCAAAGCATCTGTGTCAGAACCTATTCGTTCCCAGAGTATGTATTTACAAACAAGTGGACGCTTAGGGTACTGCCGGTAAAGAGACTAAGGATTTATAGCGCTTTGCACTAGAAGCTAGGCAGCCAAAACTAACAAGCTGCCGTATCCCCATACCTGAAAGCCTAGTCAGGGGCCGGCAAATAGCACAGAGCATCTAACTTAAGCACTTGTACCGTAACAGCATACAGGTTCTCAGTAAACCCTAAACTTTAGGCCTCTCCGGGTGTGGCATTCGAAGGTCACGGGCCAAAAGTCTCAGGGTTCACGTCGTGCGGTCTTGCGGTCTTGCGGGCAGCTTTTTGTTCAGCTGCTGTTCTCCCTAAACCCTTCTGGCTTTTCTGGTTGGACATCTTTTCCTGTCCAAACGCCTTGTAGGTCCTAAACCCGAGAATTCCCACTAGAATCTGGGGTTTATGGTCGAGGGTGTGTAGGGTGTAGAGTTTAGTTTCTAGAGACGCAAGCAGTTTTGTGGGATGTCCCTGTACCTTGAAAATATGTTGTTTGTCATTCCTGACGCTCCCTTGCAACCCCAAAAATCTCTGCCCCTCCCGGAGGGCAACGAGTTCGATGAGATGGCATACCTGGCGCAGTCGCTCGGGTTTGTTGAAGGGAACGGAATGTCATGCGGAAGTTGGGAAAGCGGTAATGTACTGCGAGGGCTTTGATACCTTAATTCCCCCCAAATAGGAAACTATTACCGTCATATGATAGTTGCCGGGTCCGCAGTTTTGGTGTCGAAATTTCTCTGATAGTTAATGATGGTGCCACGACCAAAATTTGAGGGCTACAGGGACTGACAGGGCAGTTTGGGAGGATAATTTTGTGCTTGGGGTTCAGGGCTTAAGGCGATGCTAAAATCACGTGTAAAAGCAAGCTGGGAAGGAACCTGGCTGGCTAATAGGGATGACAGGGGGTTTCCCAAAATTAGGGGTACCATTTTAAGGGTCCCAAGAATAAGGATCATGGTATTTTGGGGTCTAAATTGGGGTCCCCTTATTTAGGGAAATTACCATAAAGGGCCGATCCTTTTATAGAAATAGTATTAATCGTGGTAATCATATGACTAAGGTTAAGAATGGTAATTGTGGTAATAATAGCAATACTGCTACTAATATGTTGTTAAGAAAATGCCATCTCCAATTGCATAGATCCGGTTTAGGGTTTGAAGGGTTTAGGGTCTAGGGACCCCTAAACCCTAAACTCTAAGCCCTAGGGTAGCCCATGCCAGCCTTGTTGCTCCTCGGATTCGGATGATTGAGCTATTGTCCCACAAGTAGATTGACTGACTATGGCGTTGTGTATGTTATACTAAGATCCCCTTATACCCCATATTCTATCTACTTGAGGGGAACTATAGCGATCCGCCAGCTTTAATCTCATCGCCTTTCGAGTGTACAGCAAGATGTCTCTTCAAGGGTTCTTTGGGAATTGCTATATACATGTGTACCCCTGTACCCTAGGTCCTATAATCCTTACTGTAAGGCCGAAGCCTGCAGGATTCTGACTCCACCATGACCTTCTGTAAGTTATTCCTTCATTCCATAGACCCATCAACTTCAACATCTAAAGCCTGAAGCCCAGCGTAAGCCCTATAACCTACTGGCCCCAAAATACTAACCCCAGACCCTAAGCCCTAAACCCTAAGCCTTATGAACCCTTAACCCCAAATCCTTATCCCGACCATTTCCCTAAAACCCTAAGCAAGCAAAAAGGTACGGCCTTGTCCTTCGGCTTTCACAGCCACAACAGCGGTTGCAGGCCCAGGGCTTCAGAGATTTCAGGTTTTGTTGGGTGTGTTAGGGTTTTGGATTTTTGGTTGCCTTTGGGTCCAGGTAGTTCTTGTTTCAGAGTTTGGGTTGAGGGGTTTAGGACTTCAGATTGGTCAGTGATGGGCTTAGGGTCAAAGATTTTTGGCTTAAATAGTTTCGGCTTTAGGGTAATGAACGGAGTGTGAGATTCAGGGGTTTTAGGTCATGCTTCGGGCCAACCCTAAACCCTAAACCCACGTCCTGAGGATGGCGGCAAGTGTTTTGAACATTCTGGGCGGTCCCTAAACCCTAAACCCTAAACCGCGTTGGCTCTCAGGTTTGCAGAAGCCTCCGTAACCAATGCAGCTGGAGCTACCCCAAGGCTCCAAACAGCACAAAGAAGGTACCATTTTGCAGCATTTTGGGGGAAGAAGCCGAAGAAACTATCCTTTTCAAGATGTAGACCCTAAACCCTGAACCCTAAACTCTAAACCCCAGACCCACAGAAATCACAACCTTGCCATGCATGTCACCTCAACTTAGCTAGGTTTGAGGTCCTCATGGCGCAAGTACATTGCTAGGGTTTAGGGTTTACCTGGACCCCAAACGTATAGGTAAGATGATCGCTGAAAACCCCTGAATATGGCCAAAAAGGCCAGTTCGATCTACATTCTTTTGCCCAGAGGGTCCACATATACAATCATTAGGGAATTGAGGCCCACAATTCCTTCTATAGTATGGTATGTTGGGGCCTAATTGCCTAATAGTTATATATGTGGACCCTCTGGGTTGGGTAGGGTTCAGAGCCGGCTCAGGGAGTGTGAAGCCGTGCCTCCTGTTTGCAGGAGGCGCGCAAGATCTTCCTGCAGTTCAGTCAGACGTGAGAGTGACGTGCTTTTACCATGCTGAAGGCGCGGGTTCAGCAGGGAGCTGCGCTAAACCCCGACAATACAGTTTCCAAAAATCAAAGCACACATTGGTTGGGGCTCCCTTCAATCAGGATTGTAGTGGATTGGGTATATATTGGAGCTCCAGATTCATCTAAACCCCAAGTCCACACCGTGCTAGAAAGACCTAAGCTTTAAAACCTGAATTGTACGTTCTAAGTACGAAGGAGGTTTGGCTGCTTGAGCTGCCAGTTTCATGAGTAGCCGCTCCGCTAGATGCCGCATTTCCAGAATAGTTTCTGGCCTTTTGCGAAGGGTGCAAAGAGTGCTCCAATAACCTCACGCTGTAATTGCACTTATCCTCCTACGATACACCTACGTCATACCTGCATGCCCTTTGTTAGAATTCACTGTAGTTCGATCCTACCCTAAACCCCTAAACCCTAAGCCCTGAAAAACAAGCCCAAGCCCTCCGCAATAGCCTAGGGAATAAGGTATTCTAATCCCAATATTACCCAGAGGGTCCGTACATATAACTATTAGGGAATTAAGCCCCAAAATACCATACTTTAGAGAGAATTATGGGTCCCACTTCCCTAATGGTTGTATATGTGGACCCTCTGGGTTATATCCCTAAACCCAAAACCCAAAACCCTAAACCCTAAGTATATTCCCTTATGCTAGCTCAGATGGAGTCGAAGTTGATAGGCCAGGGGAGTTGAGAGGATGTGACCAAGTGACCACCCCCATTCCTTCCGCGAAGGGTCCAGTATACAATGGGTTTAGGGTTCAGGACTTATAGGATCTTGATATAAGTGGTTTTGTGGAGTACATGATTCTACTCATTTAATTCCTATATAGTACCTCTACAAACCCTATATGATACCTATATAATACCTATATACCCCTCATACTTGGGGCCCTTAAGGTTTCCAGCAGGGATGCATGCAGTTAAAACTCCCGCCAGGTCTGCTGCATCATCCTCGTGGTGGGAGCGGAAGCCTGTCCTAGCGAGCCAGTTGCGTGCACTTACGCAACGTGGTGCATTCTACCCTGAGTGCACGCGTATTTGTGGAGCACCTGTCAATACATGCCCGTTCGCGGGAACGGCCAATCCCGACTACCCTACCCATTCACATGAAGACTTCTCAGTTGTTCTTTTGCCATGTTTGTCGCTAGTACTACCCCTACCATCAAAAGCATCATTGCCCATCACTTTTAATGTTGCCATGACCATTAGACACATCCCGTAGTTAGGTAGACCTAGCCTGGATTTGCCGGCTTTGATAGGACAAAAAAGCCAGCTGTCGGCGGTGTTCATTTTCCATTGCCTTGGGTTTAGAGTGTGCCTCGAGCAGCCAGAAAGGATATGTGGGTTTAGGGTTTAGGGTTCCCTAGGCCTTAAACCTTAAACCCTAAACCGAAACCTTAATCATAATTAGATTTACAAGGGGCCAAGGTTGCTTGAGTCATGCTCTATAGGGCTCTGGACCCCGGACCCTAAATCCCTAAACCCTGAACCCTGGATCTCCTACCTGGGTTTGCAGGCACGCTTTTCCCGACCTGTTTGTCATGTCGTACTGGGGCTTAGTAGAGAGTAGGGGAGTATAATTCTTCTTGTTATAATACATAGGGACCCGCCCTTGTTTATGGAAAGTACCACGTCTGTGAGAGAATGACATGTGTGCTTCACACATCAGAACTTGTTCGGTACTTAGCCAATTAAACCCTAAACCCCTACACCCCCCTTCAACCCCAGAATGGGTTTCGTTCTACGTTTCCGGACCCATCGAAGCTATAGTCTAATCTCCGTGGAGGGGGTCATATAGGAGTTATATGAGGGAGTACTATAGGGGTTATTACCCCTAATTTAGGGCCCAAATACTATAGTGTTAATGGTGTTTCGGCCCTAAAACCTTTTTATTTGGGTCCTTTGGACCCTTACGGTAAGGGGGAGAGTAGGGGTTTAAACTATAGCTCATTTGGTTACCACTTTGATTGCTACAGGCTGTCGAGAAAAGTCGGCTATTCAGCAAAAAACTTCGCGAATCAATAATCTGATGTCCCTTGAGTTGTCAACATCGATGATGGCCAGGGCACAGGGAAGGGTTAGGAGGGTTTGAAATTGCCTGCATCTTGCAGAAGTGCAGCTCAAAGGGTCCAAGTATCTAATAAGCATCATAAGCATCATATGTATCCCCAAATCTGGCCAATACTCCCCAAGTGGTCAACAGGGTAAGCCACAGCCATCCTAAGCCATGCGAGCCTAATGTGTGAGTCCTAGACCAAGACATGCAGCTATCTAGGTAATGTTTACCCATGGACCTCCAAGACACAGTCCAGGCCTCAGTAACCCCATCTTTAAAACTGCCCCGCAGGCCCGAGCAAACATGGACCACTAGCGAAATTCAAAGAGAAGTAAGCAATTAGAGCCTGCTCGTGTCTTTCCCTTCCTCTCTGCGCAGTATGCTATAGATAGCCTCGCCAAAACTCGGCAAGCCCCAAAAGAACCTGCAAAATTTCTGCACCCCAAACTGCTGCAGGCTGCAGGTCCTAGGTCCTGGAACGTGGTGCAAGATTTCTTACCCTATGCCCTGAATCCGAGACCCATCCAATCTAGGAGCCTTTCCCTAAGGGTCCAAGTACCTAATAATCATATACTTGCACAAAATCTGTATATATATATATAATAAACACACTATTACCCAAAGTCCAAGTACCTACTTGTTGGGTACCTGGACCTTAAACCCTAAACCCCAAACCCTATACACCCCCATCTACCGCTATGGATCCTTATATGTCCCTCTTTAACAGGGGACCTAATTGTTGGGTACTTGGACCCTCTGGGTTTGTGTAGGGATTGCGCTCAGCTTCAGGCCCTCTCAGATGTCTGCGGCTTACTGCTGGCAATGTTCACATGAATCCAAGAGCCCATGTGGATTTAGGGCTTAGGGTTTGGCCCTTATGGGTTTCAGTTCTTCAGTCTACTACACCCGCCAAAATAAGATCAATAACTGCACATGACTCCGGAGAAGGGGATACTAAGCCCCAAACCGTTTCGGGAAGGAGCAGCTTGTCGAGGACCATGGAGACCTTTGGGGGTTGACGATTTTTTTTGCAGACAGCCCCTTCCCGTTGACGTCCTGAGGTCAGCATGATAGATGAGCTTAGAGCTCTAGGGATCCTCATCACGAACATCTTCGGTGGACCCTCCACCCAGTAATAGTGACTATAAGGGATATAAAAGACTCTATTAGGGTCCTCTTATATTCCTATTATACCACTATTACAGGGTGGGGGGTCCTCCTAACTAACATCCATAGTAACTGTCGTTAAAATACAAACAGCCAGTCTTAAGAATCGATAGTCCATGCATCATAACCCTAAGGGTCCAAGTACCCCCATAATCGTATGCTTGCCCAAAACCTGCACGGTGATTACTATTACCCATAACCCAAGCACCTAGTTATTGGGTACTTGGACCCTCTGGGTAACAGAAGCGCTAACAAAAATCCATTGTAAAGTCCTGAGCAGGTCATACGCCTCAAGTTAACAGGCCGGCAGAAGACGGCCTTGTGTAACAGAGTCCCGCAACATTTGCCTATAGTTCTTCTTAAGTAGATAGAATATGGCTTGGGGTATATTATAACAAGGTCCCCATATACCCCATATTCTATCTACTTAAGGGAGACTATAATCCAGGGATGTAGGCCAGAGGATCCATAATTTCGGACTTTGCGAAGAGTCTGCCAAGACGGACGGGTGATTTGGCAGCTTGTCAGGAAGTGCACGTCATCCTAAACCCTAAACCCTTAACCCTAGACCCTAAACCACACATCATCCTCACTCCATACATGTGACCGAGGCAGTACTCAAGTGAGTGCGCGGTTAGCCAGTCTAGTTCCAGATCCTTTAAAAGGGGGGGCAGGTAAGTGTTTCCAGAAATTCCGAGTGCCAATAAAGACCCCAAAGGCATTGTAATCCCCATCGTGATGCCAGGGCTCCTAATTTTCGGATCGCGTAGGAGTCTTTCAGAACGATCCAGACGTCATCCTGAAGGAAGGAGGGGCCTTGCAATTTGCATATAAGACCTATGGCCCAAGTATTTCACATGGCACTCATGTCAAGGCAAGGTTTGATGTTGGGTATATTCCTCAGTGTAAAAGTGTAGCTCCCCATGAACCTTGGTTGCTGGATTATGTGGGAATTTCCCAAAATACAGGGGTACCTTTTTAGTGGCCCCATAATAAGGATTATAATATATTGGGGTCTATATTGGGGTCCCCCTATTTTGGGCAACTACCATGTGAGCTCGTCATGACACGTAAGTAGTGTGTGTAGCGGGGGTACATGACTCCCTGATGTAGGGTACAAGTACATCTTCCTATTGAGTGTGGCTTTTTCAGAATGAACATCGTTTTACTAGGCTCAACCACCCAAAAGACACCACTCGCATGGCATGTAAGGTGTTTCTGCCGATTGTCGTCTTCGGTAAGTCTGAAGAGCAATGGGCTCAGAAGACGATGGAGACGGGTTTAAACCCTAAACCCTTAGAGCCTTAGGGTTTAGGGGACAAATCCTTGATAAAGAGGAACCCTACATCAAGTACCTCTGGAATCCCGCCCCATGCTCCCCTTTTACTCCCCATATAGGATATACGGTTGCCTCCCTAAATAGCGGGACCCCAATGTAGACCCCAAAATGCTACAGTCCTCACAAATAGGGACCTCCCAAGTTCAAGAGGTATCCCTCATTTTGAGAAAGCCTAAACCCTGGAACCTGAACCCCATATACAGACATGTACCTATTTCCTATCTCGTGCGGACTTCGGCTGGCTCTGCTTCGTACAAACATGCCGTGCACAATAGCCTCAAATGCTTTTCAGGGTCAATGGTTTAAGGGTTTAGGATTTGGGGTTCTCATACAACAACACCATCACATCATAATGTCCTGAGCCCGAAACCTTCAAACCATACCATCCCAAGAACATATACATGAGGGTTTAGGGTTTAGGGGATGTTTGACCCTCATGCTCTAGGATCCCGACACCTACACCCCAAACACTCTAAATCTCACATGTATCTCTCCAAAAACTAAAGGCCTAATAGCCTAACACCCATCAACCCTCAATCCCCTAAAGCCTGGCAAACTACACCAATACTCAATAATACCACTGATCTCTTCCACCTCTCCCAAATGGAAATATTAGCCCTTTGGCATAAGGGTAGTAGTAACCGGGTCGTATATTGGGAATAGATTTTTAGGGGGGAGGGGGCAATTTAGGGTGGAGGGCTTAAGATTACAAACCCTAGGTGGGGAAAACCCACACTGTGACCGTGGAGAAATGGATGCGCTGCAATATTCCCAGAAAACAGTCCGGATATTGAATTCCTTCGTTCCCTGCAAGCGACCACTAAGAAAAACAATGACCGAAACCTCCAATCCTCCCCCCGATTTCCAAACGCAACGATATGTAATCACCGTTTCCATATCGTTTGTCCTTGTTCTTTGAAGTTGATTCTCCATGCCAGCCCCATAGATCTCACTGAAGCTTAAACACGAAAACTAGACTCCTAAACAACATAGCAGTTTCCGTGTTAGGCTCATTCCTTGATTCTCTACAGCCCACCACTGACTGAGGACAGTAAGAACACCTGAAAGAGTAAGGGCCGGATTATACTCGGGGCCGAAAGTAACCATAAATTTGACCGGTCCGTATATGTTTGCCTAGACCTCTAAGGTAAGTAAGACAATGGCCCAGATCCCCTAGATATAGTCAGTAAGGTCATTCTTCTACATACATTCAAAGGGCCCCTGAGCCCTAAACCCTAATCCCCAGCAAATCGCCATGATATACTCTCCAAAACCTACGTAATGAGTTTCCCAAAGTGTATAATTATTGTATACTGTTCTCTCAGGGTAAAGCCTAAACCCAAAACCCAAAGCCCCAAACCCTAAACCCAAGGCTCGGGGGTCAGTTCCAGCTTGTGGCGGCGGCGTCCGACCTTAGGCCTCCTATCTAACCTACTGTGGTCGGGACAAGGATTTGAAGGGTCCAACCATAAAACAGTAGGTGAGTAGGGCTTAGGGTCTAGGATTTAGGGTTTTGGGTTCAGGGTTTAGGGGTTAGAGAGTTGGGTTTAGGGATGAGGGTTCAGGGGGTCTAGGGATGAGGGCTTAAGGATTGGAGGTCTCTTTCAGGATTCATATAAGGTGATACAGTGCTATATGTAGGCTTATCAGGGTCCAGGGTGTCCAGAACTATGGTGTCCAGAAGTTGGTGTGTTGTTGCGGGCTTCCGTAGAATGAGGATTCCAGCACAATGGACCCGTCTTTTGACGTGCTAATTCAGTGTTTGGCAGTTTGGGGTTTTAGGGCTATGACTTGGGCAGGGTTCAGATCTGAAAGCTGCAGGTTGTCCTTTTTTCCAGAAAGCACACGACGGGTAGTGTTTCTGGTTTCCAGGTCTGAGAATGGGGTTTGGGCAGTTTCTCCAAATAAAGAAATCGTTTTCGTGGTGCATTTCCGAGGCCGTGTAATTTTGCTTGAGGATTCTGTGGTCCGAGCGACATGGTTCAGGGCCTGGGATTTCAGCGCTTTGGCGGGCGGAGGCGGTGATTTGGGCATGGGTTTTTGCAATTGTGTTGAGCACAGGTCTTTCCATAGGGTGCTTGGGCGGTTTCTGTCGTCAAGCACAGGGTTCGAAACATCTTGTTTCTGTCAAGGAGCTTAACTAGTTGACTGGAACTAGAAAGTCATGTTCTTCATTCTGGGGTCATACATGTTCATGTAGTAGCAAGTTGGCTTAAGTTCCCCAAAACCTCTATGTAACCTCTGTGTAGCCCTAGTTTACTTTAAGTCCCGATTCTAGCAAAGTTCCTGGCAGTAACATAGAAAGGTATGCATAGAGCGAAAGACAAGGCGGCCTGTACAAGCCTTTGTGAGATTGGGTTCAGGGTTCAGGGCGTAGGGTTTAGAACGTTTTCAGTTAAGCAGGTGGGGTTGAAGATACATGGGCAGTACTCAAGCCCATGTGCGTAATCCCTAGAAGGCACGCGCAGATTGACTGTTACAATCTGTATCAATCCGAAGGTCCATACAGAAATTACCCCGGAGTTCCCTAAACCCTAAATGTTTTGAGCTACGCACCCTAAGACCCCTTGGCCACACAACCTGAAAGCGGTCCACCTACACGTTAACTCACCAGGCCATCCCTCAAAATTAGGGACCTCTTGTTACGTGGGGTTTCCGGTTTAGGGTTTAAGGTTTAGGAGGAACCTGGAAGCCTTGAATTTGGCAGAATGCCAACATTGCTGTCCACGCACTTTTGGAAACCCTGCGCCTCATGGAGGATCTACCAGCTTTTAGTTCCAGCGGGCTAAAGCAAGTACGTGGGATCTCAGTAGTACTTTCGCCTCCAGCTACAAAGAGGTGGTCCAGGCTTCTCCCTCTGTTCTTTACAGACTGGGGAGCCTCATTTGATAACAGGGGGTGTAGTTTAAGATCCGCGTTTCAAGGAGGTTCGGGTTAGGGTTGTTCATGATGCGGGATCATGAGACACTACGATGAGGCAGATGGCAAACATGTTGCTCTGAAGGCCTTGCTATAACTATGGTTTCAATGCAATCTTGGGGTGATGTCCGGCCGAGTACCGAGCTCACCAAGCGCAGCGGATTCCAATCGTACAATGGGTCCTGAGGAGGTAAGTGGTTGGAAAACATTCGCACCCTTGAGCAAGCCTCCGACACATTATAAGCTCTGAACTCCTCAGACCCTGAACCCCCTAAACCCCCGGAACCCTAAACCGTTCCACTCTAAGCCAAATAGGTCGGCTACCAAGCGTTTGGGGGTCGACAGCCTCGGTCTGCCTGGGTCCCATGCGGGTTTAGGTTTCGGGTCCTTGGTGTGGTGTAGGGTTTACTCTTCTCACCCGAATATTCAAGCCATTGAGGGAATGAGTTACAGGGTCTAGTATGGGGTGTCACATAGTGAAGTTCTATAGAAAGGGGTCCATGCAGCGCCGTCGGCACCATGGAGTTACCACAAGGGCCCAAGTACACAACAAAACATGGAGCCTGCGCCCACGTGAGAAAGTCCCGCCTAGTAACAGAAGGACTTCCAGCCAGGGTGATTTGCAGGGTATGAGTAATTACCCTAAGGGTCCAAGGACCCAAATAATAGGGCTTTAGGGCCCAAATACCATTAATATTGTGGTATTTGGGCCCCAAAATCCTATTATTTGGGTCCTTGGACCCCTAGGGTTAGAGAGATGTCAAGATTCTCGTGTCAGCTTAGAGGTCAAAGCATAGTGTAGACCCCTGATTAATACACCCCCTCCCCTTAATAGGGACTATAATAGGGATCCTAATATTAAGGCCCTTCAAAAAAAAGGAGGGGGTTCATTATTCATGGGTCTGCAGTAGGGGCTTGGGGTCCAGGCTTGCAGTTAGGTTTTTTGATTCGACGAATGTCAGGTGTGGGGTTCGTGGTCACTCTGCTGAATTTATGCACAGGTTTCAGCAGACAATCAGGGTGTTTATCGCTAGGAAGGGTATTTTGGGGTGCTGGGCGCAAGAAATCTGAGGGGATGTTGTTCTGTCGTCTCATATTTGACCCTTGGGTTTTTGACATACAGATTTCTCATCAAGGGGTGTCTCGCGTGCCATGCCCAAGTGATGCAGGCTTGGGCATTCTGGTAGAAGCCTGAAGATTTCAGAATGTTATCGTACCAATAACTACACACACACACTCTGACGAGGCAA
>CAJNIZ010034358.1:0-26434 GCA_905231905.1 Symbiodinium pilosum
AAGCCGGGATACCCCCCCTCCCCCCCCCCCCGCCCGCGTTTTGGGGCTGTAAGGGAGAAAGGAAGAGGGTTTTCACCCTCTCCGCCTTTGGCAACCATCCAACACGCCCCCCAAGGTCGGCGGATATAGCCGTATGTAACCCCATATAACGGCATATAATCCCTATATGACCCCATATTGCATCTTGACATTGTTGTGGGTTTGAAGTTAAGGGCAGGGTTTGAGGTTCTGTTTGGGAGTTATATAGGGGACCATTATAGGGGATACTAAGGGGATACTAGGAGTTTGGACTATGGCTCATATTATGTGGTATTATATGGGGGTTACATTTTCTCATTCCCTAAACCCTCAATCCTCAACCCTGTAGATGCACTGGCATCCATGAGCTCTCAGGCCAAAGTGCATAAACCCCTAAAGCCTAAATCCTTATCGTAGTTTACATTTTCTTTTCCATTACCCCCGTATAACCCTATAACCCCTAAACCCTGACCCCAGAACCTCTAATGTTTTCATCGGGTTTGTCTTTGGCTTGATTTTTTTGCCAGGTTCCTGGTGGTTACTGTAGTCTTTGTGCCCCCATATCCCCTAACCCTAGACCCTAAACCCTGAAACTCTGAAACCCTAAACCCTAAACCTGAATCCTGAACCCTGAACCCTTTGTCCCTGAGGCTCGGGTTCCTCTGCGATGGTATCATCTTCGCACCGCGGCTCCCAAGTGGGGAAGACCTCAAGTGGAAGGACTGCAAAGCAAAAGGGGTTTCAGGGTTTTAGGGTTTTGGGTTGAGGGTTCAGGGTTCAGGGTTCAGGGTTCCAGGGTTTAGGGTTTCAGGGTTTAGGGTTCAGGTTTTTAGGGTTTAGGGTTCAGGGTTTTAGGGTCTAGGGTTCAGGGTTAAGGGGCCATGTAATGGGTATATGGGTGAGTAGGGGAGAGCAAATGGCAAATCAAATGGAAAACAAATGGAAGCCACTATATAAAGGAACGGTTCAGAGAGTTTTGCATGAGGGCGGAGATGACATGTAAGCCCTTGTAGGAGTGAGAGATTTCCCTAAACCCTAAACCCTAAAAGCATGTCTGCTTTCTCCACTGTAGGCATATTAGCAGCCAGGGAGCAAGGATGTCTTGCGATTTCTTACGGATAAGCCCTCAACCCGACATATCCCCCTAGATTTAGAACCCCCCATAAAGGTTTAGGGTTTAGCGTTTAGAAGCCTCCAGAAAGGTAACCCTAAACTCTAAACCACAAAAGGAACAGCCATAATGAAGATCCCCGCACCAAGGTGCAACCAACTTTAGAGACACACAAAAGCGATTCTTTGCCGGGTTGCGGTTACCCAGACCCCGTAAAGGATCCCAAAAATGTAACCCCCTAATAATCCCCTAGGCTCCAAAAATGGAACACCCCGAAACATGGGGGGGGTTCCATTTTTTGGATCCTTTAGGGGGTCTGGGTGAGGGACCGAAATTAAGTTAGCGTAGTAAGAAAACCTTTCTATTCGCCATATACCCATATTTTAGTGACTCGCTCCTTAACAGCAACCCAGCTTGTTGCTGTAGAATTCCCAATCTGCAAGAAATCGACCAGATCTTGCTTAGCTTCAGCTCTGAAGTGGCATTGTGTAAACAGCTCTAAATCCTAAACCCCAAGCCCTAATACCCAAACCCCACACCCGAAATCCTAAATCCTAAACCCTATATAACCTTCAATCCTAAATCGTAAATTCGCGCTTACTCTCAAGCTGCTTCGGATGAGGAGAAGATCTCTGCAGACTTCCTGGTCCGTGGAGGGTGCTCAGGCGTCAGGAAGGATGGATTATGATTCTTGTTGAGGGCCTTGGATTTTGGTTGCCATAATATGGGTACATAGGGTTTAGGGTTTAAGTTTCTATAATATGGGTATAAAGTAAATGATAGGGCAGTCATCATCCGTAGTTACCTATCAGAAATGTTCATGCCAGCCAGTCAGTACGAAACTGTGGGCATGAAGGGGGTTTGGATGCTTTTCCAAGCCCTAGAACTTATTGGCTCTTAGTAGAGGATTAGGGAATATGTTCCCTGTATAATCCCTTTAACATATTTCATTATTCCGCATTTCCGGTAAGTAATGACGCCAACTGCTACAATACTCATTTTCAGGACGCCAAGATGAGACCCTTGATGTTTGGACACCTCCACATACTCCTCAACATGTACACGCAAGCACAAGGACTCATCAAGTTTACCTTCTGTTGGCTAGGAATGAAGGAACGGATCCTTATAGTAGGCCCTATATAACTAACCCATCACAGTAGTGCCCACTTTGTTCTCTATTCCTTCTAAACCCTAAACCTATATATAACCTCATATAGTAGTGGTTTCCATTTCCTCTTTTCCATTCCTTCATTCCCAGCTAACCCAAAGTAAGCACGAGGACTCATCAAGTCAGCCCTAGCAGAGACTCCCATCCCATGGTCGTTGCCCTTTGTCCGCCTTTTTTCTTAAAAAATCTTTTCCGTGCCCTGGGCCTATTCTATTTCCGAGGATAACGCTTTTATTGGTGCTTTGGTGGATTGAGGAAGTCTTACACTGCCTACAAAACCCTGAAACTACAGAAAGTCCTGGGACTTGGGGAATTTAGGTCGGTGCAGGATGTCCTCCGCCAAGAGCATCTTTGGAGATTTTTGTGTCGTTTCAAGTTCATAAGCATGTCCCTCGAGCAAGTCTGCTGGGCTCCTTGAATGAGTGGCAGCACTTTACACTGGAGTTTTCTGCAGACCGCAACAATGCACTTTTTACAAAGGATGGAGGACATCTTGCGCCACTTTGGATCCGAGAAGCATTGTAATCTTTGGCGAATAGAGTGGGGTAGGTGTTACAAGATTTGCTCCATGCGTAGTAGGAACGCAAGAAGTATTATCCAATGTCTGCGCGGTTGCGAGTGCTGTTCTACTCCAAGATGCCACAGGGTTTAGGGTTGAGGGAACCAGAACGGGTGCATAACGTGCATAACGTGGAAAAGAGCCCATCACATCCCATTACCGCCCATGAACTGAACCCTAAACCCTAAACCCTTAACCCTAAATGTAATCCCAAACTCCAGAATTGCTTGGAAAGGTCATGTTTACTCCGTTACGCATACCTGATCCCCACCTAGATTAAAGATAGGCTGCAGTAGCCCCCATACATCCATCCTGGTATATCCCGGTATACCACTCTTGGAACATCTAACAAAAAACAAGGTGCTAGGTGCCTGAACCCTGAACCCTAAACCCTGAAAAACCCTGCAAGTCAGGTCTCATTGCAGTGAGGCTGACCCACTGGATCTCCAGGCGGGGCCTCCGTCTTACCACGTCCGCCTGGTTTAGGGTTTAGGTATCCCCTAGGTATAAATCCCAAGATCCTAAATCCCAAGCATGGCAATTGCTGGGTCACCCTAAACCCTAAACCCCTTAAACCCTAGACCCTAAACCCTAAATCCCCTAGACAGGTGTGGTGCCCTTTCAAGCAGCGGCATGTTGCGTTCGAGCCCCTGGATGCCTCCATCCCGACTGTGTGCACTCTGCCCCAGGCTCTTCAGGGTTTGAGGTTCCTTTAAAAGGGCATATAAGGGGTATACAGGGACATGTAGGGTTTAGGGCTCAGGGTTTAAGGTTAAGGGTTTCAGGTTTAGTCTTGAGGACGTATGCGAGTTCTAGCGATTTTGGGATTTTGGGGTGGGGTCTAGGGCTTTGGTTTCAGGGATCTAGGGTTGACAAATTCCTGACAGCAATGCGGGGGGTGAAGGAGCTCTGTTTCCAGCAGCATGAACCTTAGCCTAGAGCACATGTCCTGTTGTTTTGTCATTCTTGTTGTTCAAATACGAGATGCTGTTCCTACTCAGGCTTATATGTCCCAGGAGAAACCGACCATGCAGTCGCAGCTTGAGTCCGCTTTGTACATGTCTTGCAGTTTTCTCTACAAGGTGATTTTGGTTTTGCATCATGTTGGTGCACCACACGAATCTCTAAACTGTTGCCAAACCCTAGGCCCAAAACAACTCACACAAATCAATCAGTTCTCAGCTGGTGTATCCCGGGAACGCTCTTTTGCAGGGACGTTGCTGCTTGAGAGAAAAGATATGATTGGATCTGCCTGCTCTTTGCATTCGGCTAGCTTTTGTCCTGCATTTTTTCAATATATTCGTCTTTCCCAAGTTTTTTTCTAGGTAGATAGAATACGGGTTATGTGGGGATCTTTATTATGATATTGGGCAGTGCCATATTCTATCTACCTAAGGGGGACTGTAGGTACTCAATGCCATGCATCTTTCTTGTACCAACAGTAGGACTGGACACATGTTGAGACTCCTGCACATATTTCAAGGACAGTTCCAGGTGGGTAGTTACCCTTATAAGGGGCCTATATAAACCTCATATAGGCCCATTACCCTTATACGAGCCTTATATGAGCCTTGTATGGGGGTACCCACCTGGTAACTACCCACCTGAAACTGTCCCTGAATATTCTAGAGTTCCTGAACTGAAGATTTTGCAGCTGATGCTGGAAGTTATCTTCTAGCAGGCAATAAGTAATTGTAACAGTGAGAAATGGGTAGTAGTAGCAGGTATCAGTAAGCGTAGCAGTAACAAATAGTAATAGTAAGAGTAAGAGTAAAACGGTAGTAGTCATAGTAGTAGCAACAGTAATGATCACAGTGACCGTACTTGTAATAGTGATATGAGATTATGTGTACCCGCGCAGAATCCCTTCACATCCCCACCGTCCGTAAAGCACCCCCTGCAAAAGAAGCCCCATATGCTTACTCATCCATGACTTCTGCTACTCGCTTAGCTCCAAATCCCTCCACAGTAGTTCCCTATATAATCCCCTACATAACCCCCCCTCTATGGAGTTTAGATCATAAACCTATACCCTAAACCCCAAATAGTAGTTTCCATATTCTTTTCCAATATCCCAATATATCCCCTGTATAATCCCCTATGTATCCCCCCTTTAAGGAGTTTAGACCATAAACCCTAAACCCTAAACCCATGCAACCCATTATGGTAGTTTCCATTTTCTTTTCCATTATCCCGTGTATAACTCCCACTGTGGTACATATAACCCCTATATCCCTAGATTAACCCTATTTTAGACCCTAAACCCTGTATAACCTTGGCGATGGTGCGGAGGGCGAAGTCGATCGACGGCTGCGCTCCTGGGAGGCGATCGTGGAGCTCCAGCTGGAAGGCAGCAGAAAGCTAGCGCTTTTCACCACATGAGCTATTGTCTAAACTCCTTAAAGGGGGGTTATATAGGGCACTATACGCGGGGCCACCATAGGGTATATTAAGGGGGATATTAGCAGTTTAGACTACGGCTCAAATGTTCGCATCCTTGTTCTGGGCATTTTCAAAGGGGCACCCCTAACTTTTGGAAACCATCCAGGGTTGAGGGCTATATAAACCTTAAACTCTAAACCCATTATAGTAGGTTCCATTTTCTTCTCCATTATCCCAATATTACCCCGATATAAGCCCTAAAATCCCTATTGTACTATAGTAGGTTCCATTTTCTTTTCCATTATCCCAATATAACCCCAATACAAGCCCTAAATAACCCAGATATTTCTGTAGAGCTAGAGTTGCCCTTCATCTATTCTCTTGTGGGGATCTCAAGCAAGGGGATATGTCTGAGAGACAGCAAATTGTCTACACTATTCTAACATATCACTATATTGCAGTCTCCATAAATGTGCTATAGTCTAAACTCCTTAAAGGGGGGTTATATAGGGGATTATATAGGGGAGTATTGTAGTAGTTATCCAGGGGACCCTAGGAGTTTAGATTATGGCTCATATAGGGACCGCCCCAATATGGACCCCAAAATGATTGCCATTCGGCGGTCTCCATAGGGGTATGTGCGTGTGGGTGAGGCTGGCTCCCTGCGCTTCTGCAGGCAAAAAGGCAGACAGAATTAATAAAGATAGCACTCATAACAATGATATTAGAAATCATTAGTTGTGATAGCAGGAATAGTACCAGGAACAGTATTAATACAGTTACTATGTTTCAATCTGTGAGGAAGTTCAAGATCATGCAAGATGACATCAAGAGCACCCCCTGCCAGGCGGCCGCTGGACATTCCAACGTTTCCGCACAGACAAGGTGCCAAGTCTTTTTCTCTGCGCAGTTTGTTATATGTTTAGGGTGTAGGGTTTAGGGTGTCGTTTCTCCGATAGGTGTTATTTAGGGGTTATAGTGGGGTTATATTGGGATAATGGAGAGGAAAATGGAACCTACTATAGTACAATGGGGATTTTAGGCTTATATTGGGGTAATATTTGGATAATGGAGAAGAAAATAGAACCTACTATAGTACAAGAGGAATTTTCGGCTTGTAGTGGGGTTATACTGGGATAATGGAGAAGAACATGGAAACTACCATTGTACAAAAGGGATTTTAGGGCTTATATTGAGGTAATATTGGGATAATGGAGAAGAAAATGGAAACTAATATTGTACAATAGGGATTTTAGGGCTTATGTTGGGGTAATATTGGGATAACGGAGAAGAAACTGGAAATTACTACAATGGGTTTAGGGTTTATATAGCCCTCAACCCTGGATTGTCGTACGCCTGGCCTGGGTTTTACACCTTCTTTGCCTCCGTTAGTCCCCTGCGGCACATTCATTTTTTTTGCATATATGGACAAAATAAGCATGCTCCATGCGAGAAAACCAACAACATGTCCGAGGCTTGCGAAATTGAATCCCTGCAAGTTGGCGAAAATTGTAAGCTCTATGACAGACCCTCTTGCATGCTTTTCATGTCCAACCAACATCCATCCCGGACTTGGGGCTTGTAATCCATTGCAGTAGTAATATGGTGGACGGATCTGGGCGCGGACATGTGCGGCGTTGGCCTATTGTCGCTTGTGCAACGAGCGTCAAGTACTGGGAAACGCAGCAAGATCACCTTAAAATTGTCCACTAATCGCAATTGAAGATGTAGAGTCCCTATAGCTACAGCAACGCAGCGTGTGTCGTGCACGCCGAGAAACCGCAGAGGTTATTCGCAAGGTGACAGGGCTTTACGACCCGTTGAACCGACCACAAAAAGTGTGGCGACGCCACGCTACTGACAACAAACAATGCAGGCGGGAACATTGGCACAAGGTCCGGGTTGCACGTCAGTTGGCCGGATGCTTAGGCCAGGGCTATTTCTTGCTGCGTTGCAAACGCGCCGTATGTGGATATGCCACCCTGTTTCTGTATATTGTGTTTGGGCATACACCCGTGTGTATACGCATACATGTTTGGGTGCAGAATGGTGCAGAGAAACATGTAGGCACACCAAAACATTGGGTCCGTGTACAGTGCATTCAGCTTTGTGCACGTATGCCCAGGTGTGCGTGGGATTACACGCAAACCTGTACGCGAACAAATATGTGCATCCAAGCACATATGCGTGCGCGGGCACTCATTTTGGATTCCTTTTGTATGTGCGCACACCTACAATTGTGTCGGTGTGCGAACATTCTTGCATCAACCATCTCCGTGGCCGCGGCAAGTAAGTGCATCCGATCACATGTTTGTGTGTGCTGAAGTGTGCTTATGCATAATACAAATGTATGCGTGCACGAAGACACTGCGTCGCCATTTCACACCGCGCACATATACATGTGACAGCGCATGCGCCCACGTTCGGGTGCGCCTGTGTATCTCGGTTTTTTGGCGAATGATGTGAGCAACAACTTTTGTGCAGGCGTACATTCGCATGGGTGTGCATGCGCCTATGTGCACGCACCCGCGTGCATGCAATTAATGTATGCGCGTGCAAACTCATGGACATGCTTGTTCATGTGCCTGCATCCGCGCCTCCCAAGGTCCTCTGCAGAAACTTCCGGCATGCATGTGCTCCCCAGCAGATGTCCGTGTGTGCGCGTGCGTCAATGTGAACGCAGACAATGTGCTGCACTTTCAACCCGAGCAAGACTAGATGTGTCTACGCAGACAACCATGTTGAGGCACTCGTGTGCATATCGACAGTTGACGGATCCAGCCATGTGGGTGCGCACGCAAGCATGTGTCCGTGTACATTCACATGGGTGGACATAATCACATGTGTGCACACACACATGTATGTGCTTCCGAGCAGTAATTTACCTGCGCGGGCACTAAATTTTGATTCTTTTGTGTGCGCGCACACCTATGGCCGTGTTGGTCTGCAATGATTCTTGCATCAACAATTTCTGCGGCAGCGCGCAAGCACGTGGAAGTGCGCACATGTTTGCGTGTGCCGATACCGATACATGGTAATTACACATGTATGCATGCACGAAGACATTACGGCGCAATTTCGCACCGCGCACATATACATGTGACAGCGCGGCGCATACACCCACGTTTGGGTGCGTCTGTGTATATCGGTTTGTTGGCGAATCATGTGCGCAACAACATATGTCCCCGCGTACATTCGCTGTGTGTGCGCGCACCTACGTGCACGCACCTGTGTGCACACAACCAATGTATGCGCGTGCAAATTCACAGACATGCTTGTGCATGTGCGTGCACACACATGCATGTGCTTCCGAGCAGTAATATACCTGCGCGGGCACTGATTTTTGATCTTTTTTGTATGTGCGCACGCGTACAGCTGTATTGGTGTGCAAACATTCTTGCATCGACAATCTCCGCGGCGGCGCGCAAACACGTGGAAATGCGCACATGCTTGTGTGTGCCGATACATGGTACACATGTATGCATGCACGAAGACATTACGGCGCAATTTCGCACCGCGCACATATACATGTGACAGCGCATACACCCACGTTTGGGTGCGTCTGTGTATATCGGTTTGTTGGCGAATCATGTGCGCAACAACATATGTGCCCGCGTACATTCGCATGGGTGGGCATCAGATTATGTGTGTCGCGTGTGCATGCGCGACCAGGCTCACGTATGTGCGTGCGAATTCATACACATGTTTGTCTATGTGCATGTATCCGTGCATCCCCAACGTCCTCTGCAGAAACTGCGGGCATGCATGTGTTCCCCAGCAGAGGTCTGTGCCTGCGCATGCGTCAATGTGGACGCAGACAATGTGGTGCACTTGCACCTGGAGCACGCATACATGTGTCTCAGCAGACAATTTTGTTGAGGCACGGGTGTGCCAGTCGACATTTGGATGATCCCGCAGGTGCAGGGGGCATGTGGACGTGCACGCAGACACGTGTCCGCGTACATTCACGTAGGTGGACATAATCACATGTGTGCAGACACACATAAGTGTGCGCATAAGCACATGTACGTGTGAATACCTGTGTTCATTGTGTATGCCACCACATAATAATGGGTCGGCATCTAAACACCTTCGCGTCCACGAGCTCCTGTATGGATACCGCGCACATGTACGTGCTTTTGTGTGCATTCTTGTGTGTAGGCGCCCACATACATGTGTTTACGAAACAAAACATGTGTGTTTTTTGGCGAACACGCCTGCGCCCACAAGCTCCTCTACAGAAATTGCATTGCTGAATATTGCTCTGGGCGTGTTTTGAGCTTGTGCACAGGTTGCGATCGAAATTGTTTGCCCTTCGGATGGCGCGACCCATCACGAGGTTCAATCGAGCGCACAAACCGTGAACATCATCAAGCGTCCATGACAAAAGTTGCAATACTCCCTTCGTCGCGCGTGTCCCCCAAGCTGCGGCACAAGGTGTGCATGTCTGAGCCCGGATGTGCGCACTGTACCAGAGCAGAATAATGCATCCACTGTTGGGAACTTATGGTACCTTTTTCTGTGAAGTTTCATTGTACAGATTAGTCCCACAAATATTTGCCGAGGTGCATGCGAACCCAGCTGAAACTGTGGAGTCCATCGTCCGATTGGTACAGGCGCCCGTCCCTTTGGAGGACCTCTTTGGCTCAGGGTTTCGGGTGCGGGGATCAAGGTTCCGTGCCGAAAGTGTTGCGCCTTTGCTTTCGGTAATATTGTTTGTTGCAAATTCAGAATGCGAAAAATTGAGATTAGCGTTACAATCCCGTTTCGTGAATTGTTTCCCTGGTTTCTTTTCAAAATTCTTTTCAAACAGTATGCATTGTCAGACAAGATGGATGTACAAGGGATGAACCTTAAATTTAGCGCCCAAGCCCGAAATGCCAGAGGGCATTGTGCACGAAAAAACCAAGTGCCAGCCAGGATGTGCTGACGGCTTCCAAGTGCCCACATGTTCCAGAGCACCGTGGTTTTGTAGTTTACGGTTATCAGGTCCCTCGAAAAGGTGTGCAGAGATTAGGACATATAGGGTTGTATGTAGTTTGGGGTTTCAGGTTTGCCAAGCAGCCGAGCATGGAGAATCAAGTGCAAAAGAAGAACCAGGTTTTATGGTTTAAACGTTTAAGTCTCACGTGCATGTGTTTCAGGGGTTGAAGTGAGGGTGTAACTAATATTCCAATCCTGCGGCTGCTGCTACTGCTTACTGCTACTGCTACTGCTACTGCTACTGCTACTGCTACTGCTACTTACTACTACTACTACTACTACGACGACGATTACTACTAGTACTACTACTACTACTGCTACTACTACTGCTACTACTACTACTACTACTACTTACTACTACTACTACTACTACTACTACGACGACTACAATTATTATCACTCCCACTATTTTGTTATTACGATTGTCACTGTTGTTTCTGTTGGAGTTTTCTGCTGTAAGCCCTAAACCCGAAACCCTACGCCCGAAACCCTCCTAAACCCTACACCCCTACACCCCTAAAGCCCTGAACCGAGGTATTTCTCCTCTTCCCATGACATCCGCTCTGGACCCAAGCTCCGAGCCCTCTGCGAGGCATTTGGAGCCCAGTAATTTTCAGACCTTCCTGGGATTGTAGGGGGTTCCATAGGGGTTATATAGGGATTATAGGGTATATATATGGGTTTATATAGGGGTCCAGCCCCTCCCCAACCTAACATGCCAGTCGTGGTCAACTTGGAGGGTTGAGATTCAAAGGGGATGACCGGGTTGTGTGTATCCATATGGGGGTAGCTTAATTCAAGTTCTTTAGTTGAAGGCAAACAAAAACTAACGCAAGTGAAGACTAATTGCGTTTCGTTTCAATGTTTTTGGGTTCCATGTGACTGAGCAGGGGAAGGTACTGTAGGTTCCTACATGATTACCAAGGGAATCGTTCAAGACCTTTGTACAATTATGGAGTAAGGTACCCCTAGCAGGCATCAACATGAAACCTACGTCCTTTTACCCCTACATGTGATTTTTGGCCCCTACAGTGCGTGCCTTGCAAAGAGGTGCACCAGCAAGCGAAGCTGATTCTGCAACTTGACCAGCAGAAGTCCAGCAGGGCTTAGAGTTTAGGGTTTAGGGCTTAGGGTTCAGGGTTTAGGGTTCAGGTTTTAAGGTTTAGATTTTATGGTTTCGGATTTAGGGTTCAGGGTTTAGGTGCAGGATTTCGGGGCTTCGAAAGTAGGAGCCTAAATAATTGCAATCGTTCCCCCCCTATGATACTCTTTTTGGGCGTGGGCGTTGTCAAATGCTGGACACCTTTTTGGACAGACCTCTATGTCCCCTAAACCTTGGGTCATTCCCCCTCCCAGTAACTGTCCTTAAAGGGGCCTGATTAGGGGGGTTCTTATAACTCCTATGACCCATTGTGGTAACAGTTACTGTAAGGGGCAATGACCCAACCTAAACCTGAAACTAAACCCTAAACCCTGAACCCCAAACCCTAAAACCTTAGAAAGGAACCCCTGAGATCTGGATGACCAGGCACCAGGCTAACACACGCCTTTTTGTCCCCTATAACTCGTAAACCTGAAGCTAAACCTTAAACCTTAAATCTTGAATCCTAAACCTTAAAACCACCCTAAACCCTAAAACCCTAAACCTTAAACCTCTACCTGACAACCAGGCACCAGGCTTTCAGCGGCCCAAGTGTCCTGGACGTGGGCGCGGGCCGCCTGGCCGACGTCCAGCTGATGGTGGCCTGCGCGGCGACCCAGAGCCCTTGCCTTTGGGTTTAGGGCTTTTAGGGCTTTTAGGGGTTTTTGGGGTGTTTAGGGTGTTTATGGTTTTTAGGGTTTTTGGTCTTTTATGGTGTTTTTAGGTTTGGGTTTTCGGGCCCAGGGAAGGTGTCCAGGGTTTAGGGATCAGCATGCACTTTAGGGTTTTTACAGATAAGGAGAACCCAATGGAAAAGACACGTGTAATTCTCCTATTGTGCAAGATTGAGCATCAGTTTTGAACGTGAATTCGTACTCCGGTAAAGAACCGCAGGCTGCTTTCTTTTTGGTATTCATGACTGCAAGTACTACAAATACATCTTGGGATATCTTGGGAATTTATCTGTCAGTTGCATGTTGTTGGATCATAATGGTCCAGTGTCCAGGATCATTCTTGTCATCCTGTGTGGTGACGCCCTAAACCCTCAACTCTAAACCCCGAATTTCAACCGCGGCAGTCAGACTCTGGGGGGGTATTGCAGAGTTTGGTGCCAGTCCGATTTCCAATTTCCTTGCCTCCAGTCATGGGGCTGCACAAAGCCCCAGTATACGCGACCTCCACAAATTAAGGACCTTATCAGGGGCTTATGGGGGGGGGTTGGATACGGTGGGGGCCCATGGTAGTTCTATGACCCTGTTCTTGGAGAATTAAAGTACCCATGCCAAGCTCTTCTGGTGCGTTTGTGATGATGGTGTGTAGGGTATCACCGGATCACGCCCAATACCTTCGACCCTGAAGCCAGAACTTCGAGTAGCCTTCACCATGTGAGCCATAGTCTAAGCTCGATCCTCGGAATCGTGTCCCTACATACTTGTACCACCTATACTATCCCTTTCACCCGGTAGGGTCATAGAGACCCATGATTAATAAACCCCTCCTTTTAAGGGCCTTAATATCAGGATCCCTATTATAATCCCTATAAAACCCCAAATAATCCCTATACATTCCCTAGTTTCCATTTCACTTTCATTTTCTTTTCCATTTGATTCTCCATTATTGGGTTATTTTCCTTACTAAGGGGAGGGGGTTTATTAATGACGGGTCTGGGTTATACGGTCTGGAGGCGGCACGGTGAGGGAGGTCGTGGCCGTCGATCAAGATGTTGAGGTGGGCAGTTTAGGGTTTAATTAGGGTTTAGGGTTTTGGGTTTAGGGTTGAGCATTATGAGCGAAGGCGTGGCGATGTGAGTATTTCACGAAAAGGGTCCCCGTTCTACACCCGCAGTATACAACAGTGCCTTTCTAGGGACTTCTTCAAAAAGGTAGCCCCATTTCTGGGAATTTCCGTATGGTAGTATCCATAAGGTTGCATCCATAAATAGGGGGAAATATAAACCCCAATTTACTATACTCCCTTAGGATTCGCAAAAAAGTACGCCTAAAACCAACATCCAAAACCAGAATGCTAGGAAATTCCATGCTACGTTGCCATGAGTTGTCGGAACTCGAGCCAGCAGTGATGTTCGGGGTTTGGGGATTAAGCTTGGGGGTTAAAAGTTTATGGTTTAGGGTTTAGGGTTGAGGGCAGTATGGTGGACTGCTCCTGGGAGTTGGACTGCCCGGTTTGGGTCGAAAGAGTCAAGTGCAGTGACCAAAGTCTCATGAGCCCTTGCTTACTGGTGGCTAGTAGGGAAAAAGGGAATTTAATCCCACATAATCCCTATATAATCCCTGTAGAATATATATCCCCATACTCCCTACGAACCACCAGTAAGCTTGGGCAGTGTCAGCAGTAGTTCAATGTCCCGACCACCTTTGCCTTCGCGCTGCTGCTTAAGGGGAGTGGGGGAGTGAATCTAGTTTTATAATCGGCATATGGGGGTTTCCCAAAATTAGGGTTACCTTTTTGGGGGTCCCAATAATAAAGACAAGAGCATAATGGAGACTATCTTGGGGTCCCCCAATTTTGGGAAACTACCATATTGATTTGGGGACTATTATAGCATCCCACTCCGCCTTCAGCACCAGTAAGTCATTCTGGGTTTGTTCACTTCGATGGCGATTAGACATGACTGTGGCTTGAACATCTTCACCCCCCCCCACCGATCCTTTGGCGAAGCTTGCGAAGACAAATGCCGAACCTACTATAGGGGCCCAAGTAATTGCCAATATTATGGTTCCATATTCCTTATATACTTATGGCCTATGGTACCTCAAATGGACCTCAAAATGATATTGGTAATCATCTAGGCCCCTGTAGTAGACAAATGCTGAACCTAGCGTAGGTGAAGAGGTCCCAGAGTATTCTCCTGAACAAATATCCTTTAGGAGGACCCCCCCACCCTGTAATAGTGGTATAATAGGCATATAAGAGGACCCTAATATAATCCTTATTATCCATATGGTCACTATTACTGGGTGGGGGGTCCACCTGACATATCCCCATAGGGTCTCCCTTACCCTCCCCCTTTTGAGAAACTCCTGAAACACTTTTGGTCAGGCTTTGATGCAGGGTGTGCACAGGCCGGCTTTGCGTTGACAGGTTTCTGATGTTCAGGAATCGATGTATTTCCCTCCTCCATCCCACTCTGGTACCCTTGTACAGGGTTTAGGTTGTACAGAACATACATATGGTAATCTACCTTGATATGGGAACCCCAATACAAACCCCAATATACCAGAATCCTTATTTTGGGGACCCCCAAAAAGGTACCCCTAATTTTGGGAAACCTCCAGATACATGTATGCTAGGAGAAGCCTACATATACAATGCTACCTAGTTTCCCCCTTAATAAGCCCTATACTACTCCCCTGTAGATGCCCCTGTGTAATCCCCCTTAAGCGATTTATGTTTTGAGAAAATGGGTTATTTGAGGGCTGCAAGCTTTCATGACTATGGAGTGGTGTAATAGTAATACTAGTAAGAATAATAATCATATTACATGAGGTGTTCATCGTCCTCAATGTTTAGACCTGATTGTATATGCAGCTGGTGCCCGAATCATGCTCATGCTCCCTTCGGGTGGGTGCAGGCTTGTCCCTAAACCCTAAACCCTAAACCCTAATTGGTTGTTGGTGAGTTGCTTTACATGGCCGCCGAGGCTTGCAAAGGGGGCAGGGAAGGAACTGAACATGTTGCTAGTTGAGATGAAATCCGGTACCTAATCAAACTCAGGTTTGCTTAGTAAGTCCCTGTGCCGCAAGAAGCACGCAGCTCGAGGCTTACCTAAACGACTCTGAGGCGTCTCTTTGAGAATCCGAAGTGGCGCACATGTTTCATAGATCGTTGACTTTCTCAACATGGGTCTACCTGGTGCTCAGTACGGAAGGAGGGATACATAGCAGTCCTTAAGTAATTCCGAACTTTCATGCATGTAAGCTATTCGTCCATTCCCTGCTGACCACACACCCTAGACCCCATGCCCCAAGCCCTCTAGTTGATTCCATTTCCTTTGCCCTTTGCCCGTTTCCTACCACCACCTGAAAGTATTGTGCAGGATTGAACAACGCGCGGAAAAGGAAAGGCGCGAGGTTCTGACAACCCGAAGAGTGTGCCTTGGCCCTCAGCCGTCAGAGAAGCCTGTTCAGGGCTTACCGTCTAGGGTTACATGGGGTCTCCAGGGGCTTTCTTGGAATATATGAATATATGTATATATGAAATAGTTCGAAGGGTGTTGTAGGATATGGTATATGGGTTTGCCAGGCATGGAGAATGAGATGGGAAAGCAACTGGCAGATGACATTTCAACAGGATGTAGATAGTGGTTCATATGGTGTTTGTTGTAGAAGCTTGAACAATCAGCAATATCAGGCCTGACATAAATAGGATCTTCATACCTATGCTCCGAAAGAATACGCTTGGAGTTAAGTTTGCCCACAGCTGTGGCTTCTGAAGACTCGCTTCCCCGTGATTAACTCTAAGTTTGAAACCATGGGGTCAGACATCCCCCCATAGCTGCATCCAAGCTCTAGATGGAACAAGCCAGCTTCCTGAACCCAAATCTTAAACCCTTAGGCCCCAAACCCCAAGATCCAAGACCTGAACCCAAAAACCCTCAAACCTCGAAACCTTGAACCCTAAATCCTCAAACCTTGGCGCTACATCCTTTTCTTGCCATTTTTATTGTAGTATATTATCATATACCATAATCACGTTACCATAGCCTTCATAAAGTGGGTGACAATAGCTTTTTGTTGCTGGGCCGGAAAAATCCCAGACAATCAAATTTGCTTTCTGACAAGTTTGGAGCCCGACAAGGTCTACTTAAGGTCCATCGGCAATGATAAAGGGGTGGCAATAATATATCCCGATTTTACTAGATTTCCTTCTACTTGTACTACTGGTGCTACGATCTTCAATACCTAGTCCTACCGCCACCCCCGTCATTCATTATTGAGACCCCCCCCCTTCCCTAAGCCCAAATCGCAAAACAAGCTCTCTGAGGGGGTTTTTATTATTGTCATGGTAACATTAGACTGGAATATACTATGAATACCATAATGTACCATGATATACCATGATATACCATGATATACTATAATATAGCGAAGGCAGCTCGGAGAGAGACGTGTTCGCGTTCCCTACTCCGAGTCACGTTCGGAGCCGCACTGCGACAAGAAAGAAATGTGCTTAGGAGGGTTGTGGAGACTTTAAGGCGAGATGGAGAGGGTTTAGGGTTTGGGGTTTAGGGTTATGTGGGGACTAAATCCTCAACGCTAAGCCACTATGGAAGATATAGGGATTGCAGGGATTATGTGGGGACACATGGGGCTATAAAGGGCTACAGAGGGTGACAAGGGACTAAGTAAGTGAAACGCTGGTTTGGGCTCCCTAAACCCTATATAATCCCCTATATAATCCCAGTTTCCATTTCATTTTCCATTTTCTTTTCCATTTGATTCTCCACTATAATAGGTACCCCTAATTTTAGCTTAGGGTTCAGGGTTTAGGGTCAGGAGGGCTTAGTAAACTGGTGCTTCCGCAAGGCGTTCGGGTGTTCTTAAAAAATTCGCAGGTCCGGATTAGGGATCCCTTCAGGGATTGTATTGGGGCCATTTAGAGAAAGCAGCATGTAAGAGGTTGCCTTTGCGGTTGAAGGCTTTTAGTTGGAGCCTTAGGGGTGTGGCAAGGGTTTGGGGATTCAGACTTTTAGAGATTAAGGATTAGTCCTTGGGGTTTAGGGATTAAGGATTAGTCCTTGGGGGTTTCGGAATTACGGATTAGGGTTGCTTCTTGAGGTTTCTTTGCTTCTTGGCATCCCAAGTACTCTCACCTGCAAGTCGAGGTTTTGAGGATGTAGCTTGACCTAAGCCCTAATCCGTAATCATCCCATCCTAAGATCAACCGCGCTTGGGGAGAAAATCTTCGTCCCAACACCTCATCAATGCCCTGAAGCTAGGCTTCCAAGTATCCCTACTGTCCTCAAGGGCCCCTCCTCCAAACCCTAAACTTCAAACCCTCAACCCAAACACCCTAAACCGTACACCCTAAATCCCTCTAATCTCCGCTGCCCCAGTCTCTATGGCGACTCCCAGCCCAGCAATAACAGAACTTTGCATTAAAAGCTCTGGTTTTGGGCCAGAATTACACGGGAGCCCGTGTTCTTGAAGAGCTCGGATTAAACCGTAAGCCCTAAGCCCCCTAAGCCCCTAAGCCTCTAACCGTACAGCCAAAACCCTACACGAAACCTAACCAAAACCCTACACCCTAAACCCTCTAAATCCCTAAACCCTACACCCTAAACCCTGTACGGTCCCTAAATCCATAAGCCCTAAACCCAGAGCTCTAAACCCTATGTTCCCAAACCCTAAACCTTTAAACCCTAAAGCCTAAATACTATAGTAGCTTCCATTTTCTTTTCCATTATTGCTATACAACCCCAATATAACCCCAATATAATCCTTACTATATACCCCCAATATAACCCCAATATACTCCCTATTATATAGCCAATATAACCCCGATATAATCCCTATTTAACCCCAATATAATCCTTATTATACCCAATATAACCCCAATATAATCCCAATATAACCCTTATTATATACCCAATGTAACCCTAACATATTCCTTATTATATACCCAACATGTCGGAATCCCTAATATAACCCCCTATTATATAACCCAATGAACCTCGAAGCCGAGGCTGCTGCTGCGCCCCTTGGTGGCCGATCTGCGGGCCGACGATGCGCTGAGCATCCTAAAAGGCTCTTGGGTTTTAGGGTTTCGGGTTAAATTAGAATATATTAGGGTGATATTAGAATGGAAACTACCATTTAGGGTTTTAAGGGTTTAGGGTTTAGGGTTTTGGGTGACGGGTTTGGGGTTTAGGGTCCTAGGGTTTTATGTTTTAGAGCGTAGGGTCTAGGATTCTGAGTAGCAGTGGGAAAAAAATGGAAGCCGCCTAATTATTGGTCTTGTTATACCAGGAGTATGAATGATATACAGGAAAGGAAACTGGAAACTGCCGAAACAAAAACAACTTGTTGGGGCTTAGGGTTGAATGAGGGCTCAATGGTTAAACAGGGATTAGGTACTGTGGTGGTCTCCCTGAAAAAAGGTAGATGCGATATGGATCCGGAAGGGATATATAGAGGTGAACCCCCTGTAGAAGTCCTTTGGGATTATGTGCGATACAGTCACGCGGTTAAGGGTTTAGGGGTCAATCCCCCCTATAGTAATAGCTCCTCAGTATGGAGCTAATACGGCCTTAGTAGACCTACCGTAGTCCCCTTGTGGTATCCATTGCTGTGTGTGGGATTGACCCAAGCCATAGTCTAAACTCCTTAATTAAGGGGTGCTTATCTAGGGGAGAATATATGGAACTCTTATAGGGGTTCTCAAGGCGGATACTAGGAGGGTACCCAGGGGTACCCAGCGCCGAAGGCAGAAGCCTGGGGTGGGAGCTCGCGGAATCAGGGCAATGGCCCTGTTTGCAACTGCATTCCTCCTTGGGACTTAGCTTGGACCTTAGACCCTTAAATCTTTGGGATTCCCTTATATTCCTAGTATAGGTAATGAAGGGTTAACCCTTAATTAGTAGGGGTCCTAAGTGCCAAGTAGATTCATCGTCCAAACCATCGGACAGTAGAGCTTTTTTCAAACAGTTTTTCAGCCTGTTAGTACTTGAGGGCAGGTACCTGAAGTCCAGGATACGGAGTGTCGAGGTTTTCAGCTTCATGAAGCTTGGACCCCAATATAGACACAAAAAATATAATCCTCATTCTTAGGACCCCCAAAATGGTATCCCTAATTTGGGAAACCCTCATATGCCAAATCGAAGGACTTCCGGGATGAAAGCTCAGATAGGTTGTGCTGGTCTCTTCTGCGAGTTCCTGCTTGTGAGCCACCCCCATCCACCCCCTTCTCGCCAGCAAATCATGGCAAACATGAGAACGTGGTAGGCCAGGGTTCGGGTTGTGTCAAGTTGAGCTTCAGTTTCAAAAACGCCGTTTTCTGAGCACGATGTGTAAGTTGAACTGCTTTCTGTTCTCGACCTATGCTGCATGGGACGAGTTTGCTGTTGCAAGCGGATCCGGTTAAAAGGAAGCGCGAGGCAAGTGCTCCATAGTGCGGGTGGTCGAGCATGCAGTTATGAGCACTATCGCAACTTAAAGGCAATCCTGCGCGCAAAGTTGTGAATCCTCATGCCCAAGATTGTATATGCCCCGTGCGAACTTACAACATGTAAGTTGAGCTCATAGTAAATGTTTTGAGAGCGAAGGCATGTGCTGGTTACTTTTATTGGCACAACTCCCTGCACGGTTGTGCTGTGCGACAAACCCTAGATCTCCAGTAGCAGTTCAACTGTTGGTACAGAGGTGATGTTCCCTCTTCCAGAGTTTTTTCTGCAGAGCCTGTGGTGTAGCTGGAGTTTTCGAGTCAGCAGTGATGGTGCAGGCCGCCAGTTCAACACCATCTGCTGCCATTTCGCGATCCATTACTTCTGGGACTCTGAGCAGGACTGTAGGGGCCATTTCAACTACAACACGGTAATGGGTATATGGAGATACAAGCACATAGGTTAAGAGTTCTACCTTATAAAGCTCCTTGCGGCTTGATGCGATCTTCATTTGGGATCATGCTGTTGAAGGTCGATACTGTTTTAAAGTTGTCAAAGGTTCGCGGCGGTGGCAGTGGCGGCGGTGGCGTGGTGGCAGCTGCGGTGGTGGTGGCTGGTGGCGGTGGTTGTGGTTGTGGTGTTGCTGCTGGTGGTGGTGCTGCTGCTGTTGCAGGTGCGGGTGGGGTGGCGAGGTGGGTGATCCGGCACTATAGCAGTCGTAGCAGACCTAAACGTAACAGAACGGCAAGACCACGCATCAGGATACGTGTCGTCATCGCAGTAGTTGCTTCCATGAAGTTCATACAATCACCAGTCAGACTGTAGAGACGACTGAGGAATTAAGATGCTTTTCCGACAAGCCTTACTTTAGATGATCTTACTGTGACACAGCCTACTGCAAGACCTATCTCGGTGGTTTTCGCAGCAAGACCTGGCAAGCTGCAGTCGGAGAAGCTAGCACCAGCAACAAAAGAACACTTGATTTCGTCCAGCTGGATGTAGCATTGAGGTTTTGGGGTTTAGGGTGCCGCTTGATGGATCGTTTTCTTGGGGCCGGGGCTGTTGTAGCCGAATTTGATCGCTCCCCTATCCGTCTTCGATGACTTAAACGCTTGTCTCCTTAAGCCTCAAATGCCGCAGCCTGAAGTTTTAAGTTTTGGGACATAAATCTTGAATCCTATAGGCCAAGATCTCACCGACATGAATGGAACAGCCTACGCAACAGCCACTCTGATGGTCTCAGAGACCTCCAGGCTAATATAGGGTGACTCAAATAGGGGATTGTCAAAATTATGGTCTCTTTTTGGGGTCCCTATTATAATAAGGGGCTTAATACGGGGCCTAATTTAGGGGACCCAAAAAGGGACCACAATTTTGACAATCTCCCAAATAGACTTCGCAAACCACAGTTGCCATTTCATTTTCAGCTTCATTTTCCATTTAGTTTTCGATGTTCCATCCTGTTTTCCATTTGATTTTCAATTTGATTGTTCACTGTCGTTTCAACTTTTTCATTTTATTTTCCATTATTGGGCCCTACATCCCAGAACATCCTAGGCCTCCCTACATTGCACGTTTTGTAGTGTTATATTGGGTATATGATAAGGATTATATCGGGGTGAAATTGGGTATATATTGGGGTTGTATAGTAATAATGGAAAAGGAAATGGAAGCTACTATAGTATTTAGGGTTGAGGGTTTGGCGTTCAGGGTTTGGGGGTTTAGGGATTCGGGCCCGTTTGATTCTCCTTCCTTCCTCCTATCACGTCCTGTATCTCCCCTAAACTCTATGTACGCCCGAAACCCTGAAGCCTAAACTTTAAACCCTAAACCTACACCCTAGACCTTACTTCACCTTACAGTACTTGCAGGCAACGGCTAGGCTGCTGCAGCAGCTGACTCGCCACCTGCGCCCCAACGGTCTCGTCGTGGTGGCTACGTTGCAAAGCAGGGATGTATATATATATATACACATATACACATGTCTTTAAGGGGTGTATAGGGATCTTGAAGGAATATGTAGGGTTCAGATTTCAGGGTTCTTATCTCCCCCCGTATGGCAAATCAAATGGAAAAGGCAATGGAACATGCAATGGAAACTAGGGATTATATAGGTGTTATGCGGGGAATGAAGGAATGGAAAAGAAAATGGAAACAGGTGTCTTACCAGGGATCACATAACAGATACCACATCTCATGCATCACATAGGATTGTATAGGGATATCAGGGTCCCTTTCAAAGCAGTTCTTGGGATACATGGGGCTTACACCCCAAACCCTAAACCGCATAGGTCTCCCATCTCATGGACCGCGTAATTTGGGTTAGCATGCTGACTGGCGTATTATGGTCGCCAATTACTGTAGAGACTCTATCCTCTTTTTGGGTACAGTATCTGAGAAGATGGATATGATATGAGCTTAGTAGGTACAACCACACAAAACTAAACTGGATTCATACTTCTTAGGTGGAGCCCCCATGATAAGGATTATATCAGGGTCCGTTTATATTCCTCTTTTTCCAGTATTACAGGGTACGGGGGGTCCTCCTAACAAGATCTGGTCTGTTGCCCTAAACCCTATATAACCCCATTATAATAGTTTCCATTTTCTTTTCCACTCTCCCCATATAAGCTACAGTCTAAACTCCTTTAAGGGGATTCTATAGGGGACTACTATAGGGCTTATTAAGGGGGATACTAAGAGTTTAGACTCTTACCCCTATAATTACCTATATAATCCCAGTTTCCATTTCATTTTCCATTTTCTTTTCCATTTGATTAGCCACTACGGCTCAAGCAACTCCTGTGTAGGTGGTAGCGAAAGCCCTCATGCACCGGAGCAGAGCCGCCAGGTCCCAATTCCTGGAGCCCAAGCACATGTTAACACATTGATCGCTGGGTAAGTGGTAGGGTTTTCGCCTAGCGCGCGGCGAAGGGAGTGGCCTATAGGCTTTGAGCTTGGGTCGCGAAACAGCGCATGGCACTCTTGCCGATTCACTCCGCTAATTATTCTCACATTCGCAAGCGTTCTTATAGGAAGGCCTGTCGTCAAGCCCAAAGGGATGAAGGTAGTGCCTCTTACCGGGGAAAGCCCCTCACACTGAGACAGATAGCTAGCCAGGGGCACTGCCCGCCAACGGCGGCCACTAGCCCCCATCCAAGTGTCAGGTCGGAATCGAGGGGAGGCAGGCAGTTTCGGCCTCTCCGAGTTCTTTCTTGGAATCCGGGCCATTTGGGAGCTCAGCAGTGGTCGGAAATCAAGGACTGGCTTCAGGCAGAGGCGCAGTCAGTGTGTGATGTCCTCTGCTCCAAGAAACTCATTGGTCCTCTACGGCGTAATTCCAGGTTAGCGGGTGGACCTGCATTTCCTCCGCCTCCTCGAAGCCCCCAGCACCAGAACTAAAAGCCAAGACCCGGGGTAGGCGACAGCAGTCACAAGCTCCTGAGACCGCAAAACCATGCGAGGCCACGGCGGCTCCTTCCAAGGCCGACGGAGTCGTGGTACTTCTGTCTCCTCGCATCGACTCAGGACAGATCCGCTGGCGCGAGCATAGGGTAGGCAGGTTGCTTGAAGTAAGATTCGTGCATGCGGGCTGTCCGTTCGTAGCACTAAACGCCTATCAGCATGTCTGGTCCTCAGCTAAAACGCCTCAGCAGAACCGAAAGGACCGTAGCTCCTTTCTAGCAGCCCTGAGTAAGGCAGTACGGCAGGTTCTTTCTCGCACGTCGCTGGTTGTGGCTGGGGATCTGAATGCAACTCTTTCCCCCTATCCTCGGCTAGTAGGCCCGCGTGCCTGCGGCGCAGCCCCAAGACCGGACAGCGAGGGCTTGCCGGAGTTGGTAGAGACGCATAAGCTTGTGGCCCTAAACACATGGCATGCAGCAGTACCGCACACGTACACGCAGCAGGGCTCCCACTCCCAAATTGACTTCATTCTCACCAAGGAGCCTCAGGCGGGAGGACAGGCCAAAAGAGCTGCGCCGCTTCATGATTGGCACTTAGGCAGCTGGAAAGTCGGAGGCCACTCCCCTGTTCTCGCAACCGTCAAGCCCTTAGCTCATTGGCAGCTTCCGTCCAGAAAGGACGCGTCGACGTGCGACGTCAAACAGCTACGGTCTGCAGTGCGTGAAGGCTCGGACCGGGCCAGACAAATGCGGGACTGGGTTCGTGACCGCATGCCGGTTCACCATCCAGACCAGTGTAACCAAATTCTTACAGAAGCGGAGCTCTTTTTCCCGAAGAGGAGCCGCAACTGTCAGCGTCCCTTAGATTCAAGGCGCATCGCGAGAAGCTAAGGCCTCCCCAAGCCCGGACCTGGCCAGGGTGGCAGAGTTAGAGGCTGCTCAGGGACAACACAGGCAGCTGGTGAGGCAGAGGCAGAAGGAAAGGGTCCGGGGCTACAAAGCTACATGAGGGAGGTCCCGCAGTTCGCGTATCTTCCGGGCAGGGGCTTGTCGGATGCGCGTGCGAGACTGGTACGCCATCTTAGGGAGGTGAGACAGCTTTGTGGCACTGCCTCGGGTAGACAAGAGCTCCAGGAAGGCGCACTGCGTCCTGACCTCGTTGGGGGCCTCACGTTTGCTCTGGATCTTTCTCAGGCCTTTGACACAGTCTCGAGACAGGAGATCATAGCAACACTCCCAGCATTAACGGACGACCCGGCCCTGGTATCGCTAGTGCATGCCCTACATCACCGCTCTGCGTACAAGCTTGCAGCTCAGGGAGAGGTCACTGAGGTTGAGACCACCACGGGCATCAAGCAGGGCTGCAAGCTGGCCCCGAGCCTCTTCAGCCTTCTAACCGGCAAGTTAATCAAGGAGCTAATTGAGGTTTTTGGGGAGGATAGAGTCTGTGCTTTTCTGACAGGCTATGCGGATGACCTCACCGTGCACAGAACCATACGCAGAGCACATCCTAGCCAAGTTCGCGGGTAGGCAGGCTGCGTCAGTTACGAAGCAGTATACAGCCTGGACGCGAAACGAGGCAGGTGAGCGGATCAAACTCTGGCGCATAGGGAAGACTAAGTATTTTCCGGCCTTCAGATGGGTCCCGACCATCAAGTTCCTAGGCATCAAAGCTAGCTACGGGTCCTTCGAGATGCAAACGCTCACCTTTCGCATCAGTGAGGCAAAACAAAAACTATATCAGGTGAGAAAATTTGTGTACAATAGGAGGGTGGCGAGTACGATGTCCAGACTTCGGGTTTGGCAGTCTGTTGTGTGGCCCACGTTAGCGTTCGGGCTGGCTGAGGTGGGCCTCTCGCTGGAGCCCGCTAAATCTCTTAAGGCCTGGTACGCCTTCAAAATCAGATCCGTTTTAAACAAACCGGCCCACGTGACCCACATGACTACCAGCGAACTCTATGAGCTGTGCTCTATAGAGGACCCTGTTGTCAAGCTCGAGAGACTCCAATCAAACCGCCTTTCCCACCTAAACGCGCAACAGGTCCTCTCGCCTAGCATAACCAGCGCCAGCGAGGCCATTCAGCAATCTCAGGATCAGCTGAGTAATCTACGCCAGTTTCAGCATCTACCTGAGACCGAGGCGGCAGAGGGCACACCGGTGGTTTCATGCCAACACTGCGACAGGTCTTTTGTCTCGGAGCAGGGGCTGCGCCTTCATCGGGCCAAACAACATCCAGATGCTGTGGAGAGGTATGTTCCTGAGCGGTTTGATAGGGCAAAGCACTCAGTTAACGGACTCCCCACCTGTCGAGCCTGTGGAACGCAGTTCAAGCAGTGTGGCCGGGGCTACTTTCTCATCTTCTGTCAGGCGCCTGCCCAAGTCCTCAAGCTGAGAGAGCTGGACGCCACTAAGGACCCGTTGGCTCTATCCGCCCCTTTGGAGAACCTTGAGAGGGTTGTGGCCGTGGCTCCTCGCCATCAGCTCCCCAAAATAGCCTCGAGCCAGGACGCTAAGGTGCTTGGGTCTCAGTGCTTGCAGTGTGGCTTTTGGACTCGTGGGAGACTCGTCAGGAACTCGTAGCTAAAACCTGCGGTAGCTTTGCTGCTCACACTCCCAAGGGCTTGAAGTGCCCTTTCTGCGAAATGCAGGTGTACAACAAGAGCAAGCATTGTTTGCAGTGCCCCATCATGTTTCAAGTCGTGCTAGAGTGGCATGTGCGGCAGCCAGCCACTACCTCTGACCACGCCAGCGCGGGGCCGCAGCAGGTCTTGATTCGGCAGGCCTTTCAGGGGCCGGCGCGTCGACCCAGCTCTGAGCAACCAGCCTCGGGTTTTCGTATTCTCTTGCGTAAGGCTAACTCTTGCTACATCAACTCGACCTTCATGGCGCCAGGTCAGAGCTGTCAGGATATTCCGGTCAATGGAATAGAGTCGGTCCTAGCGGAGATGCGAGTTTCAGCAGGCCCTAGACCCCTCAGCCTGTGCTCCTCCTTTGCTGTCCGATCCTTGGCGAGAGGATGGCGCTTTGACGGCCGTCAGGCATGACGCGGCGGAGTTTTACTCGGCCATAGCCCCGGACACCGGTCCCCTGCAACTACCCCTTGGCAGGCGCGAGTGGAGGGATTGGTGGAGGGCTCAGAGGTAGATCTAACACCTCTGCTCCTTCCAGTTCAGGAGGAGTCAACTCTGCAGGCCTGCGTAGATCGCTGGTCAAACCGTGGTTTTCAGTATGCGCTCCTTCAGGCGCCTCAGTTGCTGCCAGTGGTTTTGTGCAGGTGGCAGGATGGGGTCAAGAATCAGGTCCCTATTACATGTCTTCGTGAGATCTTCTTGATTCCGATTTGGCAAGAGGGCCAAAACAGGAGCCTCTGATCCAGTACAGGCTCTCATCGGGAGTGTTTCGTGTGGGCGACAGCGCTGTGTCAGGTCACTACCGCGCCTTCTGGCCGCAGCCTGTGTCAGGGATGATGGTTAGCGACGATTTCGTCCCCCCCTCTCTTGTTGGGCCCTCAGATCTAACTCGAATATACAAAGGCAGCTATCTAG
>CAJNIZ010034358.1:54958-65902 GCA_905231905.1 Symbiodinium pilosum
GTAGATAGAATATGGAATTGGCCCATAGTATAGTAAGATCCCCATATACCCCATATTCTATTCGCTTAAGGGGGAGTATAAAAGTACCTGAATAGAAGTAATCACCAGTATCCCTCATAGCCACTACTACTGGGGCTCCACCTAGGAAATGTGTAGGGATATGTGGGCGTAGAGAAAGGTTGTTTAGCATTTTGTCAGATTTTGCAGAGTTATGTAGGGTATAGGGTGCAAGGACGTATTATATGTTTTGTAGCGTCACATCGGGTGTGGGGTTTAGGTTGAACCAATCCTGGGGGAATGAAGGAAAAAAGAAGATGGGAGATGGGAAGGGCTTTCGGATGATATAGGAACCAGTGCAGGTTTCGGGGTTTATCCGAACCTAGGCCTTGACAATTCAAATTCGAGCCTGAAACCATAAACCCTTTTCTGTTATCCCTATACAATCATTCTACAGACCATAAATAATCACTATGTAAACCCTATACAATCATTATACAAAGCCTATATAATCACTATGTAAACCCTATACAATCACTATATAAACCCTATATTATAATCATGATATAAACCCCATATAGCTATATAGTCACTATATAAACCATACATCATCCCCATAAAAGCTCCCTGTCCTTGAGCAAGGTGGTCTCTCTACGCCAGCTACGTCCTTCGATGGCGTCGCTGGTCATTCTGCCAGAGGACATGATTTTTTGTTGAAATTATGGATCCCTTTGATGTTGTAGGTGGCTATATAGGGGTAAACAGGGTCCAAGGTTTAGGGTCAAGGGTTTAAGGTTTCCCAAGATTAGGGGTACCATGTTGGGGGTTCCTATAGGGAGGGTCATAGTATTTGGGGCTCTATACTAGGGTACCCTAATCAGGGGAAACCACCAAGTGTTTGGGTCGCCGCACTGACAGGGATGAACAGAAAACCTGTAGCAGTAGAGGCCGTAAGCCCTCCCGCCAGATTCCCTTGACCTTGGACCCCCCTGAAACCTAAACCCCAAACGCTAAAACCCCAAAATCCCTAAACCCTAAACCCCTAAAACCCCCACCAAAATCCTAGTCTCAAATCCTAAGCCCTAAGTCCTAAACCCCAAAAGCCCAACCCGAAGCATGAAATCCTAACCCCAACCCCTAATCCCCACCAGAATTTGATGCTACTGTTCATGCAACGAGCTCCTCCATGGTCTTATTTATGATACTAAAGTAAACTGGGTTGCTGTTAAGGAACTTAAATTAAGTTACCATAATAGGTATGTATAGTAAATAATAGGAATAGGGTTTCCCCAATATAGTAACTCAATTTAAGTTCCTTAACAGCAACCGATCTCATTTATGATACTAACCCAGAGGGTCCAAGTACCCAATGATTAGGTACTTGGGTTTTGGGTAATAGTGATTATAGTACAGGTTTTGGGTAAGTATATGATTATCAGGTACTTGGACCCTTAGGGTAAAGTAAACTGTCAGATTTCACCCGGTATACGGCTCTTAGGGTCTTGCAGGATAGCCCCAAGGAGGAAACCCTGAACCCTAAATCCTGAACCCTAAACCCTAAACCTCAAGCCCATGTAAACTCACCACTACTTAGGGTTCCCAAATTTCCTTAATCTCAAAATTTTAGCAGCTTAAGCCCAACATGACCCCCAAACCCGAAGTAATGGCAATCCTAATCGCCGGCCAGCACGCCACAGGACCCTTACTTTGGAGGGCTAGCGCGCCTGTGCAAGAGGCAGCTGCCGGGATGTTTGCCTCTTTGGAGGGTATAACTATTATCCAACTGTTACTGAGGGGGGCAGTACCCAATATTGGGGTTATTATTCTTCAAGCTTCCACATTATGCGCGGCTTTTTTTAGTGAGGGCATACGCGGAGATTACAGGGCTCCCTGCTCAGATTAAACCCTAAACCCTAAAACCCTAAACCCTAAACTGTCTGAGAAACTTCCATGTGGGGCCCTGTTCGTCCTAGTAGGTTCTGGATGGTTTAAGGTTTTCAGTTTTGGGGGTTATAAGAATTACATTTTGGGTACTGCCCCCCCCGCAGTTTAGGGGTCCTATTAAGGGCTATTTATAACCATACTATACTTATTATCCAACTGTTACTGAGGGGGGCAGTACCCAATAGTTAGGCTAGGTAGGTGCTGTTCATGAGATTTTGGGAGTCTGTGTGCAGTCGGAGCTTTGCTTGGTCCCGGGCTCTTCGCGGAAGGCGCTTTGCCGATCATTCTCCGTCGTGCAACGTTGGCAGACATGACTTCTCGAATTACCCATCATGTTTGCGAATGCTAGATGCCTGAGTAGAGGTGGCATGGCCAATAAAGCCCAAATGCAGATTCAGAGGGGTCACCCTGTCAGATCTACATGGGGGATTTCTTAGGGCTTTTGTGGGAGGAACTCCCCAGGCGTTAGGGGAAGCCAACTTATCACCAGCTGATATGCTGCAACACCTGCTACTTATAAACTAACATACATAGCATCGCTGTTTTGAGTGATGGGTACGTAGCTCCACAACATTTTAGAGCCCGATATCGTGTCAGTGTCTACTTGATTTCGATGTTATGTTCCAATTTCATTCTCCATTCTTGAATATTACACCTTTGAATGCTCACTCCCTGAGCTAACCAGAGCAAAATGCTTAACGTAGAAACTTGAAATAATTGCCAAGGTCAATAATTATCCCTTTGATGATTCTTAGATGCCTCCTTTTAGTAGACTCTGCCACAAAGCGTCATGCTAACTATTCCCTAAACCCTACACCTTAAACCCCAAACCCTGATGCCCCCACAGCCCTGATGGAGGCCTTCTGCCAAACTCGAGCGCTCAGTGGCGGCCTTACGGCAGGCATGCGGTTTCGGGTTTCGGGTTTGCACCCAGCGCCTAAGCAACAAAAATTGGGGTTTGGGGGTACATTGTTAGAGTTTATGCTAAGGAAACCGTGCAGGTGATTATTCAGGATTCCTACATGAACGCTCTCGGAGGATCATGTGTGTTGCTACTGGGCCACTATCTGCCACGAGTGGTGATGATGATGATGATGATGATGATGTTGATTGTGATAACGGTGGTGATTCCCCTGCATAGTCGTTAGTGGGAACGCGCAGAACCTACTTTCAACCCTCAGACATTCCTGGGGTCTCGAACAGCAACCACATTTTGAGAAGCCCTCAGATGGGTTGTCCCTTCTCTTTTTGGAATTCCAAAATATGAACAAAGCCTCCCCAACATGTTCCCCGTCCTTGTTATAGTATACCGAGAGCGTTCATGCCAGCATTGTTCCCCTTGTATAAGCCTAAAAAAGAGTATCCAAGTTTTGGAACTCGCCCTTTTCTACGAAGTACCAGGAAGCCCAATATAGCTTGATTAAGGAATATCTTTAGAATTATACTTACTAGGACCCTTAATATGGATTAAGGTACATTCCTTAATGAAACTATGTTGGGCTTGCTGGGTACTCCGTGAACTGGAAGGCCGACATCGACCTGGTTGACCCAGGCTCTCCCCTCTTGCGTCAGGCGGGTTAGCCGGTTTAAGGTTTGAGGCTTTAGGGTTGAGGGTGTGGGGTTTAGGGTGCAGGGCTCAGGGTGAGCTTAGGGCTTAAGGTTGAGGCTTTAGGGTGCAGGGGCAAAATCATTTGCAGTGGAAATTACAGTTGTTTATCCTCAAGCCTCTCATTCCCCTTCTGGGGAAATAAGGGCCTAGACAATCGGTCATGGTAATTTCTAGTGTAGATTGTTTCATGAGTTCAGGGCTTAGGATTCAGGAGCGAGCCTGCGCAGTGAGAAGCCTTCTTGGGACTTTCTCCAAGTGACCCCTGTATCATCCCCAAACGCAGCAGGCAGTCTCATCATGCAAGAGACCGAGAGCAACCAGGGCTTAAGGGTTTAGGGTTTGTGGTTTGGGGTAAGGGTCTAGGGCTCAAGGCTTAGGGTTTAGGGTAAGGGTGATGCCCCCTCCCTGGTTGCAGCAACACTTGCCATTCCCTTCCCAATATTCCGAGACAAGAATATTCTACCAGTATTATTACCATTATGATTACAATCATTACCATTATTGTCACTATTATTGTTCGTATTGTTATTACTATTTTTATACAAGAGAAGGCTTTGGCAATGAACCTGCACGGTGAGGATTTCTCGTTGCCGGAGTGGGTGGCTCTTCTTCGCCGGCATCGTTGCTGCAAGATGTGGGGGGATTCCGAAAATTTGGGTTTAGGGTTTAGGGGGGTTCTCAAAATTAGGGGTACCTTTCAAAGGGGCTATACAGGGGTTATATAGGCATAACATAGGGTCTAGGGTTTAGGGTTCCCAAAATTCGCGGTATTTTTTTTTGGGGGTCCCTATAAGAAGGACTGTAGTATTTTGGGGTTTATATAAAGGTCCCCTATTTTGCGAAACTTCCATGTATCTTCCCCTGTCCAGCCTTATTGCAGAAGTGGCAGCGTCATGCACTGTCGGTATTTTTTGGCACCATAAGATGGCTTGCCAGCCATGGATGCTTTTGTTGCATGCTCGTGAAGCTTTTCAAGGACTCAGAAAGGCAAAGCTGTGCCCTGATGATGAACTCAGTTGGAATCATAACCTAGGTAACCTAGACTCCCGGTTGTCAGAAAGAGTTGGCATCCAGAGAAAGCAGAAGTCTTGCCCCAAAATGGGGATAGAACCTATAAGCCATATAATAAGCCCAATGATCCCAATTATTAACCTACTATGACCCTAAACCCTAGACCCTAAATACTATAGTAATCTATAGTAGCTTCCATTGGGTATTCCAGAGTTGCTTTGGAAGTGCTGCTCCAACAATGCGTCAGGTTTCTCCGCCCTCAGCAAGCATCTTTGCTGAGCATGGGCTTTGCTGCTTTTGTGCAGGATTCTGGGTTGCTGTTAAGGAACTTAAATCAAGTTACCATACTGAGTATATATAGTAAATAATAGGGTTTCCCAATATAGTAATCTACAGTGTGAAAGCAAGGCATGTCCGCGCCCACATGATGGGCTGCAGTCTTGCAATCCCATTGCCCGCAATAATGAAACTTCTTGCTCCTCTACTGGTACATCTTGCTCCTGGTATAGAATTGTACTAACATGGGAATATTTTTGCTATTAGGGGGCATTCGTGGGGAGGTGATTCCCATTCTATCGAGCAAGGATGCTTCTGCTTCCTCATCTGGAACTGTTCCCTCACTTGATTTTACAGGAAGAAGGCTGACTCAAGCCTGTGTAACTGGCATGAGGTCATGTCAGACATGGTTGTAGAGAAGTGCAAGGGAAATTGCAGAAAGAAACCAGCATTGCTTTGTCGGAAGTTTGTCAAAGCATTGTTCATGCGGCCACCCCCTTTTGTATTCTTGGAAAACTCTTGTTCGACGACTGTGTAAAGTAAAGGGACCTATAGAAGGAATATACCTACCAGGGTCCGTATGTTCCAACTATAGTCTTGGGGTCCCCTGTTTGAGGTCGTAGTTCATCTGGGAATACTCTAGTCCCCAACAAAGCTCCTTTTGGGCAAAGTACTGTATGGGAAGCACATAACCTGACTTGATGCAGCTACCAGAAGGACATTTCTGGGTTGTTGTTAAGGAATTTTAACTTAAGTTACTACAAGAAGGAAATCTTACTACTTACTGTATACCTATATGATAGTACAATATACCCAAAGCCATTTTCTATCTACTTAAAGGGGGCTGTATGTTGACAAACTTTCGTTCCAGGTTGTCGACGACACTACGAGCGATGGGGAGTCTGAAGACAAGGACTGGCAAGATCTCAGTGTGCACCTTGACTTTTTTTTGAAAGCCCTATAGTCCCCCTTCAGTAGGTTTATTATAATAAGGTCCCCATATACCTCATATTCTATCTACTCAACGGGGACTATAGACCCGTATTGTCGGAACAGAAATTGAGTTCTTAGCAGCAACCCAGTTGACTCCCCAGCAATTCCTTCCAAGAGTCCTTCTTAGGGTCTTAGGGGATCCATCCTACTAGGGGCACCTTGGCGACTGCGGAACCGAAGGCATTCATGTTGCACATTCTAAAGTCATACGCTTGGTGTCCTGACGCAAGAGTTTTTACAGCAACGCGTTGTCGCAAAAAAACGGGTGTCCCGCACAAGGGTCCTGCTGGCAAGACACCTGTCTGCAGGTGTTCTCTAGCTTGTTGAGACAAGTACTATTATTGTTACTACCATATTTATTGTTACTGTTGTTACTTATTACTATTATTACTATTATTATTACTACTATTAGTAGTGCGATTATTGCTATTATTACTATTATTGCTAGTTTTGCTATTATTAGGATTAGATCTCTTCTTGCTATTGCTATTATTTTATGGAGGACCCTTCATGATGGATCCATTCCCTGCTTGTGCCAGCACTGAAGCAAATGTCCAAATTCACTTACGAAGTCCCCATGACCTTTTTCCCTAAACCCCTCAAACCTAAACCCTAAACCCTAAGCCTTAAACCCTAAACCCCAAACTCTAAACCCTCAACCCCAAACCCCAAACCCTAAACCCTAGCCTTGCATGAGAGTCCCAGCCAAGGTGGGAATCTGACGCCGGGGAGATCTACTCCGACTTCAGCGACTTCTCGCGATAATGGGGGACCCACCCAGAAGTTTCAAAATGCTTTCAATTAGGGATTTAGGGTTTAGGGTAGATGGTTTCCCAAAATTCGGGATACCTTTGGGCATGTCCTGAGAACAGGAGTTATAGTATTTTGGGGTCTATTGTGGTCAGCTGAATTACCGAAGCTATGTATCATATAAGGATATACCACTACAATGCCCTAAGTCTTGTTCAAGTTCTTCAATGGTTTGAAGTATCGTATAGTCTATAGCTGAACCCCAAACCCTAAACCGTGTGGGGTGTTGGGGTGTTGGAAGTTCTGGGCAATGCGGCACGACGCTCGGTGCTCGCCCGAAACTTGGTACACTTGACGCAGCAGCTGAAACGGCTGCACCGAAGTGGCTACACTCCCCCAAACAGGGTTTATAGTCCCCTGAAGGGGGAATACATTAGGGTTATATTGGGGTTATAAATAGGGATAATGGACAAATGAAATGGAAACTACTGTTTAGGGTTTAGGGTTTATAGTTCCCCCTTCAGTAGATAGAATATGGATTTGGGTCTACTATAATAAGATCCCCATATAGCCTATATTCTTTCTGCTTAAGGGGGACTATACATGGGACCCACAGGTATTACAACTTTTATAAAGAAGCATTGATCTTTGCATACACCCTTTTTTGGGGGGGTCCATGTCTGTTTGGAGCGGCTATGTACATAGGTAGGCCCGAAGCCGCGGATGCAGATGAAGATGAAGCATTCACGACTCCCTGGTGCTTGGTAGGGAATTGGGACAACGGATTGAGGGGATTATTACTAGGGATTATATGAGCTATAGTCTAGACTCCTTAAAGGGGGGCTCTATAGGGGATTATATAGAGGACTACTATAGGGGTAATTAAGGGGCATGCTAGGAGTTTAGACTATGGATAATATGGGGATCCATTCGGGAGACAATAGACAGGTACACAAAGTCGCAGCAAGCTCGGGTAGTACACAGCGGACAGTGACAAAGATGCAGGCAAGAACTCTCCAAACCACCCAACTTAGTGAAGAAAGAGCGAGCAATGTCTGGCCTACTTATTTTTGATCGTACAACCCAGTTACAAGCCCCCTACGTCCCGTAAATATGGATATAGTTGGGTTGACCTGCAGGTTATACACAGGGCTATCATAACCCTGAACTTGTTGTTGTTCAGGAACTTAAGCCCTAAACCCTAAACTCTAAACCATAAACCCAGTCACCATACAACGGATAAGTGGTGAACATTGTGCGCTCCTAGTTATGGTGGTTTAAGCTCCCAAACAGCCAAGCAGGTTGCGGAGGAGAGTGGCAGTGTACAGAATCTAGCGTATGCGTTATTGGAAAGAAGCTTTGCCGAAGTTTGCTGGCATACCGCTGATGGGATATAAGGGGAGAGAAGGGGATATCAGAAGATGTCAGGAGCTACATGGGGTCATACATGGGGCGATGCGGCATATGAGGGGGCATAGGCTTAACGGGAAGAAAATGGAAGCTACCATTCAATGTTCTGGGTGTAGCTTTGCTGTACTGAGGCAACCTCATATTTCGTAACAGGCTCCCAAATATGGTTTGCAACTGACATGTCTTATACCTTGACTAGGGTTGCGGTGCTCTTCTTCGCTATTGTTGATGGCGGAATGCTGGCACCACAAGTTTTCGACTTCTAGAACGTTCAGTGGCTTGGAGGATCTCTAGACTGAGTAAGTCTTTATTGGGGATGGTAGGTAGACTTACTAAGTCAAAAGATCATCCAAGTAGGTGGTGCAAGCTTACCTCAATCAACAGTCGTTGCCAATGATTCCAAAGCATCTCTTCCCGCCTAGAAAGCACGTACATACATACATACATACATACATACATACATACATACGTACATACATACATACACACATACCTACGTACGTACGTACGTACATACATACATACACATATATACATATATATATATACATAAACACACACACACACACCTCGAAACGTCGGCAAGATTAATTTGGGGTCACCCTAAACCCTAAACCTTTAACCCCGCAATGTCACAAAAAAAAGCTTGTCAGGCGGAGCAAGGTTTTTGTAAGAGCGGGTATTAAAAATCAACTGGGTTGCTGTTAAGGAACTTAGTTTAAGTTACCAAAATGGGTAAATGTAGTGATTAGTACGGTTTCCCCAATATAGTAACTTAAATTAAGTTCCTTAACAGCAACCCAGTCATAGGTCAACATTATGCAAAACCAAAGAAGGCTATGACGGTGAAGGTTTGGCAGCGTGGTTATTTGTTTTTCAATCCATGCATGTCGCAACATGCTTGGGTTGATGATTGGGGCATCTAGGAGGAATCTAGGGCCCCTAAACCCTAAAACCCTGAACCCTCAACCCCAAACCCTCAACCCTAAAACAGTAGAATCCTGAAACCTTAAAACCGTAAAACCTNNCCTTAAAGCCTTAAAGCCTTAAAGCCTTAAAACTCCAAACCCTAAGCCCATGGCAATTTCTTGAGAGTCCCAGGCCAGCGTTCTTTCCAGAAAAGTTGTTTGTTTGAGGCTCTAACCTGCTTGAGGCACATGCCTGTTGGCGGTTGAGGGTTTAAGGTTTTGCGGTTTAGGGTTTAGTCCTTCAAAATGGGCGCATCAGGGGTTTTCATTTGAGTTTGGGGAAGCTGCACATCTCAGCCGCGCTTTGGGGGTTCGCATGCTTGAATCTTCAAGTAAACAGAAAGGCCAACCAAGGGGTTTTACCTGTCATTTTTGGTTGCGGCGTTGGCCGGAGTTATAACAGTAATCATCACCCAATAACAGTAACAATAACCCAATATCAGCAATAACAACCCAATAATATACCAAAGAAAACGTGCGCACTCTGTAGCGCAATGGAGGATGGCGCAGGTTTCCTGTCTGCAATCAGAAGAAGCCCTAAACCCTAAATCCTAATTGGGCAATTTTTGCCGACCTCGCACGAATTGCTTACAATGGGTAAACTCGTTCCAACCGGCCTAAGCCTAAGTAGGGAACAATTCTAATAAGGTATCGTTTTGTTGTTTCTGTGTACTTAGCTAAGTAGGGAACAATCCAAGCTATAATCAGGTAATGCTTTATTGTTTCTGTGTACTTGCTATGTTCTTGATAACGCGCAGGTGTGCCTTAGTTTAAGTTTTGGAACTCTGGGTAAACTCAATAAGATGAAAAGCCAATGATTTTTTCTTTTTGCCGCAGCCCCTCTGCACCCCAAACCCTTAAAACCTTCAAACCTTAAAACCCTTAACCCCTAAATCCCTAAACCCCTAACCCCCTGAACCCCTAAACCCGTAAAACCCTAAAGCCCTAAACCCTAAGACCCTAAAACCCTAAGCCCTAAACCCTCTGTCATCTCATCCCTCCATGCCTTATACCTGGGGCAACCCAAGGCTCACTCACAGCTATCACTGGTTGCCTATGAGCTTTATATGGGAGTTTCCCAAAATTAGGGGTACCTTTTTGGGGGTCCTTATAATAAGGACTATAGTATATTGGGGTACCCTAATTTTGGGAAACTACCATATACAGTATAGTCCCCCTTAAGTAGATAGAACATAGGAATACAGGGTTTAAGGTTTTGGGGTTTAGGGTTTAGGATTTAGGGTTTACTGAGATAGAGTAGGGGGTATATGGAGATCTTATTCTATTTTACCCAAAGCCATATTCTATCTACTTAAGGGGGATTATAAGCTTTACAAGAACCTCAGTTCTCCTCATCATTAACTTAAGTACACAGCGTTTGCAAGCGTTTGGGGTCAAAATGGGTTTTCAATGCCATTATCCAGCGGTGGAATGCCCCCTTTGGAACCTTCGCGTTGGATCATGTGATCATGCGCACTGGAGGGTAGATTGGAGGGTTTCTGAGCTGTTGATTCAAAACCCTAAACCCTCAACCGCGTGGTTGCCAAAGCTTGGGGGTTTGGATCCGAGGTGTCGGCTTCTGATCCAGAGCTTCAGCTGGACGATCTGGACAACAGGCATATCGCCAATATTGACTTTCCACTGTGTGTTAAGCCCCAGATACACGAAAATTGAGTTGAGGCTCGCCACAGAAATTGCAAGGTCTCAGTTTTCATCAGGTCCCATTGTGTTGATATACCCGACTTAGTATGTGCGATGCCGGCATCAGGGTTGTTAAGTCCTTGGTGACTTCCTTGTGGTTAGAAAGGAGCAGAGGACTTGATCCTCTTCGCAATCATCACCATGGTCGTGTGAAATAAGTGTAATTGTAAACGCTAGCGCGCGCCCGCCTCGGCTGGCCGGGCTTCCCACTGTAGGAACATGTAATTATAGATATACAGGTAGTTAAGTTAGGTATATGGATACATTCATATGCTTAATACATAC
>CAJNIZ010034369.1:379-17202 GCA_905231905.1 Symbiodinium pilosum
CTCGTTTGGTATAGAATTGGTATAGAAGCCCTCGACATCATCGTTCGTAAATGATCCAAATTTCCCGAATGCTTCGCACGAGATCGTCATTTTGATCAAATTTGAGGATGATAAATCGACGAAATTTCGAGGATGCTCCGTACACGAACACGATTGTTGAAGATATAAAGACCATCCCAGCGGAAAAACGCGACTGTTTTGAATGGGAGCGCAATTGTGGAGTTGAGTAAGCAAAAACTGGAATTTTGAGGATGTCTGGGGTCCTGCACAAACCCAGTAACAGCCTGTAGCAAGGGTAGTATTAAGGGCTATATATAACTATAATATGAATATTATCCAACTGTTGCTGGGTGGGGGCAGGACCCAAAAGGATGTCCCACACAGGAGCGAAATTTTGGGGGCGCGACCAGTGCGGTACAGGACCCCTCTACCAAGACTACTTTTCAAGTCAAAGCCACCTATTTTTGAGATAGAAATTCATTATAGAAAGCCGATTTTTTGCGGATGCTCCGAGCGAGAGCGCGATTTTGAAGCAAACAAGGGCGCGTCTAAAATGTTTGCGCGACGGAAGAGCACGTAGGCATGGCGGGCGACAGCACATCAAACAACTACTGTAGCGCCCCACAGGTATGTGGGGAATAGTGCTTGTCTTAAGGATCTCTGTAATGTTTCTATTGGGCTAGAGGAATTCATCTAATTCTAAATCTTTAAGAACCTGGTTTGGCGGCTACATCTTTCCTCACGGATGCAGTCAAACCGAGGGTAGGTTCGTGAAGAAGGCTAGAGCAAATGTACGACGGTAAAGCCAAAACCTACCCACTTTCTTCTAACGCTACTTCATTTACTCGCCCGTTTTATTTGCTTCTTTTACTTCATTCAATTGATTGCGTGCGTTTGTTCATTTTCTTCACTTCGCTTCTTTCATGAATGAATAAATGCGCTCATTTTAAGCAGTGGAAGCAAATGAAAGGAAAGAAGCGAAACGTGAGATCATAAGTTCATGAATTAATTCCATCACTGTGTTTTTTCATGTACTCATTTCACTTATTTCTCTCACTTCTTTTAATGAGTGAACAAAGTGAAACAATTAATGCCAACAATTATTCAGGATTTCCAGTATAAGCTAATGGTTTCCTGTAATACTAAGAAGGTTCTAGAAAATGGAAATAATCTCCAAAAGAGGATAATTTCTACCTACAACATTTATTGAAAGCTAATGGTCAGCGCCTTGGGACCCTTTCCACCGCTTATTCGTTTCATTTCGTTCCGATCAGCCAACATATCCTTCCCTTCAAGGTCCAGCAAGCAGATACAAACTAAAGCGATCATGACAACATTCTGAGCACCACCCATATAACACTCTAAAGCGCTTGAACAACAATTAAAACCAGTCGTGTATGACCCCTGTATGCATCTGGGATGTGGCATGTGCAATCGCAAAATTCGCTCAAATCACCATCAATCCCAACCCTAAACCTCAATCAACCCCCCAAAGCCTAAACTGCTGTGGTTGACCAGAAAAACTGCTTGAGCTCAAGAAATCTTGCACGTTACAATCTGAGGCGGTTTGGGCACTAAACCCCGAAACCTCAAACCGATAAACTCAATGGTCCTGCAATTAGTACGAATAAAAAGTCTATTGTCCTTTCAACTAGCAATCACAGCAGTCAGGAAGCTGGGGTCGTCGCTCGTACACGTCGTGGTCTAGCCATCGCCGACTGGCAGGCTTGTAAACCTCGCTGAAAGGCGTTGCCCAAAAACAGGTCCACAAACCATACGGCATCAGGAAAAAATGGCAAAAACAAGCGCGACCCTAAACCCTCAACCCCTACTGCGAGGGTAACTGTACCAAAAGTGCAGCAACACTACTGAGAGGCGGGCCCCATCTGCATCGCCAGTGCCTGCGTCCCTAACGAGGATGAAGGCTGGCTGAGCACCTCAGAAACCAACGGCTTGAAGGTTTTGCCAGCTTTGATCACGGAGGATGCCGCCGAGTGAAGTTTTGCGCTGTTCGTGGAGCAAGCCCCTCTATGTCCTCTTAAACGGAAGCTTTTTCATCTCACGCAGCCATGCTGGACCAAGCGGGGCATTCAGGGAAACTACGGTCCTTGTTCAAAGGTAGCTTCTGAAGCCGTAGGTCCCTTTTTGTGGTTGTCATGCCAAGACTCCAACGCTAGCGTTCTTGATGAAACAGATGTAGCAGAAACACCTTCAAGCAAGTACCCCAGTTTCGAGAAATGCCCGGCGCACGCCAAACCTCACAAAATTTGCACACCTGCCCCTGTCACAACATCTCCATCCTGTCTAACCTATCAAGCGCATACCTTGGTTTCCAGACTGATTGGAAGAAAGCTTGCAATGGTGTTGTACCTACAACGGTGCACACACTGCTGAAGTGCACTGTTCCCCCTCAAGCTCAAAACCCTACCTGTTCATGGCAAAATTGGAGCTGTACACTCGCGTTGCCTGAATTCTGCATCTGAATACGCGGACCGTCCAGGGTGAAGTAACTTATCAGCATGAAGGCAGAGACTGATGTTTTTTGGTCCCGCTAAAGGGATGGGGCAGGTTTGGGGGTGGGTGATTCTCAGAACATTCAATTTCAGATGCAACCTAAGCAGCTGAACCATAAACAGCAACGTCAACCTTGGCGGTAAAGTTCCAACATAGATCCCAATGTAACCCGGATATGACCCCATTTTTCCTTGTAGAGCCCCATATTGCCCTTCAACTCTTTCTACAAAACCTCCATGTAGTGAGGCAGCACTGTAAGTTTGCTGTATTATTCAGGTCGGTGTTTGGAAAGCACGCCAATGGTCTCCCTCTGCGGGGGGTTGAGGGTTGCATTTTCAGATGCAAGTTTGGGTCTCAAGAGACCTCCGAAGAATGCACGGCAATTGATCACCTCTTTGTTCGAGATTGAGGTTGAAGGCTTAAGTTCACATGAATTACCACCCAACTTCATGCAAAGCTTTTCTGTCTAGGCTCTCGACGGTCATGGCTTGGGTTGAACTGTGATGCCCTGAACCCCTAACACTTTATTTTCCCAGTAGGCTAGTAGCACCAGTAGGTTGATTGACTTTTCAATAATGGCAAGGTCTGAGGATCTATCTCTAGGCAATATCTCTGTCGGTCCTTAAACCTCGAGAAAAAAACTTCAGAAACATGCCGCTTGGGGATTAAGTGATTACTGGATCATACAACACAAAGGCTGGTTTTGGAAGACTCACGCCTACCAGAGATCTGGAAATTGGGGTCTCTCTTGTCATGGGACGTTTACAGATTCAAGTAGCTAGTATTGCAAGGAATGTACAGAGACCGTTGCTTGAGAAACCCCAAGTGCCGAGGAGAAGTCCACTGCCATTGCAGCAACTCAAAACTTGATTGTCATTGACTTTGGGGACTTCTCAACAGTTTGCTCAAAGCCACATACGAATACATTTAACATGCGGATCCCACAGCAAAAAAAGCCCATCTGTGTGCTCAACCTAGTCTAGGCTACTTATAGCAAGAATTTCACAACACGTCTAGCAACATCTCGAGCTCTCAACTATTGATTTCTTGGGCGCAAAACTATTCTTATGGTTCCGCTATGGGCTATTAGACCCTAAAATTCCCTATTAGGACCCTAATAAGAGTAGAATAGGGTACCCTTAAGATCTAATAGCCCATCCTGGTTGATAGTTTAGGCTTTAGGCTTTCATGTTCGCTTGGCTAAGGCACCGTTGCTGGGCAAGTCCCGAGCTATAGCCTCACAGTCCAAGCGCCAATAAAACACTCGAGCACCCGAAGCCTACAGAGCCGTGGACTGCCGTCTGCCATAACACCCTAACCCTGAACCCAAAGTACATGTTGAGAATTCCCCGACTTCCTTCTCAGATCATTGCCAGCTCTGTCCTTGCTGGCCTCACAGAAACTTCAGTCATGTGTTCCCTGGCAACAATATTATGGCCTTGCACAAACTTGCATGATCATGCTTTTACGCCACTCAACTTGCTTGGGCGCCAGCATGAGCCATAGTTTAAACTACTTGTTTCCTCCTTTCATAACCCCTATAATAGTCCCCTATATAACCCCTTATATACCCCCCTGGAAGGAGTTTAGATTATGGCTCACATGAGGTCAAACAAGAATGAGAGTGACGCTGGTCATCGGGAAGGCTGGGGCTGTAATGCGCCGAGGACTTTGATGTCGACTGTGGTGCTAGCTGGATTGAAGAAGCCATTTTCCATGTGGGATCGTTCAAGTTTTCAATGAACGAAAAAATTCGTCTGCAATTAGGCGTTCCGGTCATTCTCCTTGGATCTAGACATTGATCCATACTTTTTCCGAAGCCCATTGTAGCACGCTCCGGTGTAGTTGGAAATCTGATCTTCATGTGGAACCATCAATATTGCTGGCACTGGCGTGTCGGACCTCACGCAACCTCGGACGGAAGAGCAAATTTAACAAAGATAAGTCAGCAGCATGTGACGGTGCAAGTAACATCTCGGGGGACTTAGCATTTTGTCGTGCTTTCAAGTATTCACGTTGACTTTCTTGTAACCTTGGATGCTGCCAAAAAGGAACTTGACAATCTGAGTGTAGCTGGCAGTCTCTAGTTTCTCAAGGAGCTTTTTGAAGGTCCCAAGAAATCTTGACATCTGCTGATCTGCAAAGCAAATCTGTGTAGGGTCTCGAAGGCCATGCGATAAACCTCAAACCTCGGGTCAAGCCTGAGGGTAGCTTCACCAAAGAGGGTACACACGCGAAGACTCCAAAGTTCTGAAGCGAAGACACCCCAAAAAGACACTGGTTTTCGCCTAAGTTATTGATGTAAGGTGCGAAGGAGGGTTTACTTGCTGGTTCTAGTATTACCCAAGTTGTATCTGTACATGAAATCCAATTCCAATCAGTTGAAGGCTCTTACCCGGCACATAATTGGGCAACAGTACCCGTATTGGCCATCAAAGTGGCACTGCTCCTCATGAGCTGCAGCCCAAACCTTTAAGGAAACCAAATAACTTCAATCATACAATGCAGCACTATTTGGGCAATTTTTGTTGTGCTCAACCGCCTGCGAACTTCTTAGAAAGCTTTGCCAACCAATAGCCCTTTATACTCAATGTGCCCAAAAGCTTCTGCATTTTACCTTACCACAGCAGTGGATGCCTCTTCTGCTTTACCCTTTCAATTCAGAAGCCTTCCTGGGTTCCCTTAGCAGCCTTAGCACCCACCTACATCCCTGCTTGGGTTACCCCTTAATTGGCCTTAATGGCATCCAGCCTCATCAGTTGGAGAGGCCCAGAAGGGCTACCTGCAAGTCTGGAACTCAGCAATAGACTCCCATATGCTTGGTAGGAAATGGAGAAAGGGGACTTGCAACTCTTGCTGAGGATATCAGGCACGACCTTGCTTCCGTCATTGCACTCCAATCTCCCAGTAGAAGCGTGATCAATATAAGTTTTGCTCCCGATTCACATTGAACGCTTCAAGTGATTGAATTTTGACACTGCTTGACACTGCACAGGCGTCTATGTCAGTGCCTTTGTGGACTCCAAGTGTATCAGGAGAACTTCCAGAAACACCCTAAACCCTAAAACCTAAACTCAAACCCTAAACCCTAAACCCTAAACCCTAAAACCCTAAACCCTAAAACCCTAAACCCCAATAATATCCGAAACCTTGCTTTGACCGACCAAAGACTGTAAGACGTTTAGAGTTCATGGATCCATATAACCCCCAATAATGGAAAATCAAATGTAAATTGTAATGGAAAATGAAATTGGGATTAAATAAAAGATACGTCCAAGTAGAAATATCCGATTGCCAGTGCCAACACAACTGCAGAAAGCTTTGGCCAACACAGATCCAGGATGATACACTTCCCGCATCTGGATTGGAATCTCTTTTTTAGTGCCAGGTTCTTCTCACGGGGTCTGGGGTTTAGAATTTAGGGTCTACGGTTGCAGAGCGGTTTCTGGATGTCAGGCTTATATGAGGGCTAGCGCAGTTGCCCATGCACGTTGACGGGAAACGTGCCCATCGGAAAGTGAACATCCACGAGGTAGAACGTGAATCATTACCAACATTATTCCCGTGACATCCTGATCTGATACTATGGTGCCTACACCCTAAGCCCATTATAGTAGTTTCCATTTTCTTTTCCGTTATCCCAATATAATCCCAATATATACTCTATATAACCCATTTTAGTAGTTTCCATTTTCTTTTCCATTATCCCAATATAAACCCTATTATGCCTACTCCTGTTTTTAAGTGTCTAGGCCCCCACAATGCAGGCCCTGGCGTCTTAGCAGCCTGTGTCCCTATCACCCCAATGCCCCTCACGTGTTCAACGTTTAGCTCGGCCTAATGTGGATTAGGCGGCAGGCTAACCAGCTAGCGGATGACTTGATGAATGAAAAATATGAATTCAGCAATGATTTATGTGTTGCCCTTAAGGGGGAGGAAATTGAGAGGCGTACCCTGCGCAAGCTACTCAGCCACGCGGATTTTGGATGGCTGCTGCCAAGGGCTGTTGGAGCACAAGAAGCCCGTCAAGCCTGGAGTGCCAAAGCTGAGGATGTCCGTGAAGCTCCACAAGCCAAAGCCGTGGTATAGTCCCCCTTGAGTAGATAGAATATGGGTTGGGGTACAATATACCTAGGGTCCCAAGATACCCCATATTCTATCTACTTAAGGGGGACTCGAACCCTCAGTGGCTACGCCAAAAGCTGGACACTCCTCTCAGGCTACAAAGTGGATGTGGTCTGCTAATGAGGGCCCTAAGCTAGGAACTGCAGGCCGGAACGCTACTGGAAGGGTGTTCCTCAAGTCCTAGTACCCCCCTAAATAAGCCCTAAAATACTCCCCTGTTGTATCCCCTATATAACCCCTTTTTAAGGAGTTTAGCCAACCGAAGGGCACCTTCTTGCATGTTCCTAAGTTTCCTCAGCTAGCGGATGCTAGCTCAAAGATTGCTGCTAGGTTCCTACAGCCAAAGTAACTAGCAATAACTTAGGAGGTGTTCGTGGGTTGTGGTGGGCTTGTTCTGCCTAAAAAGAATTATTTAAGGACAGTTGGTACTTTCCAGAAATCGAGGCCTCCAATGCAAACCCTGAGATCTTGTAATCCTTATAATGTGGTGGGCTTGCAACAGCTGACCCTCGATTTTGGAACCTGAGTAAGGACTACTGGGGGTAATGGCGGTGGTTAAATTAAGGTTTAGGGAAGAGAACTCGTTGATGTTAGGATCCCAGTATTCAGAACAGTTTCGACTAATGCCTTATACCCTCACCCTAAAACCTTGTAGTACATAATAAGCAAAACCTTGATGGTGTGGTATGGGTATCAGCCGAGCCCAACGCCTCGTCTTCACCTCGCTTCTCTTGCAACTCCATGACGCTCGGGTCAGTTGCCCTTGGGAAGCTGGGCCCAAGAATGGAAAATCAAAAGCAGATGGAACAGGGCATGGAAAATCGCTTTAAAGCAGGGTTTCGGGGCTCTTGGGGCTATAGTGATACAAAGCTTCAAGCTTCCGCAAGACATTATCCCTATGAGCCCCTGGAAAGGCCAGTTGTCATTTCATGCTCCATTTCTTTTCCATTATGCTTCTCTATTATTGGGGTACAATCCCCAGATAATCGTTATGTAACCTCAATATATATGCTTACAAATCTGAACTTCCAAGGTGCATTATGCTTCAACAGTGGTTTGAGGTTGGGGTACGAAGTTCAGATGCGGTCTAGAGTGTAGGGCTTAAGGCTTAAGTGCAGCGCTGACAGGCCCTTCAGCTGCTTTTGAGTTTCAAGGCTTTATGTTCAGGCGGCGAGAAAAGCACGTTATTACTACTCCTGATATTACTAGTAGTACTATTATCACGATTATTCCTAATATTGCTGGTATTACTAGTATTACTACAATGACTACTACATCATACTTGTACTGCTCGGATAGAGGATGAAGATACTTTCAACACAAGTAGAAATGTGCTTTCAAAACAATTTGGGGCGCCCTGAATCCTCTAGTATGGTTATGATTGGGTTATGTTAACATCTATCACTGGATTTTACGTGCCGAGGACCTCCAAGTGGGGTTTGAGCGTTAATTACTACAAGAAGTACAGAGAAGGACCCTAAACCCTAAACCTTAATGGGAGCTCCCTAAACCCTAAACCGCATCGCAAGGCTATCAGGGCAACCGCCACGAGCTTTCGTTTTTCTGGAGGTGGTTGACTAGTCCTTCCCTACAACAAACATATTGAAAATAAAATGGAAAGTACTACAACGGGTTATATAGGGAGTATAGGGTGCATATAGGGGTTATAATGGGATAGAAGTGAACCTCCAAAAAGGAAACGCCCCTTTTGAGATATGGGGCTCCATGTTTGTTTGGGAAATTTTGCCTCTGAATTTGGAGTCCACATCAACATCTGGGACATAGCCATACCAAGTTTTCTCTGACTTTGGGAGGCGGGTTCCAGCAAAGCGGTTGGAGAAATTGACGTTTGACGGGTATCCTGAAAAGAAATATCATAGATCATGCGAAGCGCAGTTTTAATTGTCGGACTCTTCGCACCATCATGAGATCCATGGTTATTTCAAGTCCTGTAGACACGAGCTTCCGAACTCAGGGGACAAGCCAGTCAAAGAGGAGGAGAAGATGAAGCACCCTGAACCCTTAACCCAGAATAGAACCCCTAATATAACCCCAATAGAACCCCTAATATAACCCCAATAGAACCCCAATATAACCCCCAAATATAAACCCCAATAAACCCCTGAGCTCCGGGCTCCTCTGTCATGCCGTGCCTTCGAAAAATCTCAAGTGCCTTGCTGCATCCCAAACAATTTGGGGGATGTAAAGTGGGGGTTATATAAGAGAAAATGGAAACTACAGGGATTATAGGGATTATATAGGGGTTATATAGGTTGATCTCTTTCCTCCCGTTTAGGCAGATAGAAAGATCTGGGGTTTGGGGGCGAGGCGCTACGGGTACCCTGCAAGAAACTCCCCATTTCGTCATTGGTGGAGGTTTCCCACGCTGAGGAACCTAATTATTTGAGTGCGTGGGGTCTAGGGTTTGTGTCTGGGACTATAGACGGCCTTGCATCGCGAATAGTTCCTCCCACTTACATCAAAGCCCCCCACACCGCTCAGGCTAAATTATTCCAAATAAAGTATAGTATACCACGACGGGAATATCTAATAATAGGGGGTGTTCAAGGCTTGAAAGTTAGAGGAAGGGAGCATAAACGAATCTTGAAAGTTCATGAAGGGCTGCTGCACAACAGTCGCTTGCGGTAGTTATTCAATTCTTCTTGAGCATGCTGAACATTTGAAATGGTAGTTTGCAAAATAGATCCCACCAGTCCGTAACACCCGCAAAGAGGGACTTCAATTTTTGGCAAACCCATACAACAAATCATGGTCTTTATCTTTCAAGGCCTTTGTGGAGCAGCACTTCGAAAGTCTCCGTGCTACCCAGCGTGGACGTCAGAGGGATCATGAATCCCAAGCCCCTGTCATAATAGCAATGCTACTGTTTATTATTGGAGGGGTGGGGGGGTTGGTCTTATGACGGGAAGGGGATCCCAAAATCCTAAACCCCAATTCCTGTACTGGTTTATGTCACCTGTGGGGTTGATCCAAGAAGCAAATACTTGAAGGATTGTTTCCCCTGCAGTCATGTTGCTGTACCTTAACATCTGCATACTTTATCTACAGAGGAGCCATCGTCAAAGCTTCCCCCTTAATAACTCCTACAGGAGTTCCCTATGTATGATCCCCTATATAGCCCCCGTTTAGGAGTTTAGACTTCAGCTCATATACGGTGACTCAAGATCTTGCTCGCGACCTGAGAACCTTTAAAACTGCATTCAGAAGTGCAGGAGTGCGCTGTGCTCCAGCTCCCTAAACCCAAACCCTAAACTCCAAACTCCTAACCCTAAACCACACCCCAACCCTAAACCCATGTCAGTTGAAGCATCTGGGGAGGAGCAAAGGCTTCTCTGCGTCCAAGCCACGAAGCTCACCTCAGCTAAACAGTAGTTTCCGTACGCAAGGGAATGATATAGACCACCAAATACTATAGTCCTTGTTGTGGGACCCCCAAAAAAGGACCTTTTATCTTGGGAAAGCCGCAAATAGGTGTTGATCTGCGATGCTGACCCAGGCTAGGAAGTAGAAAAGAGATGCGGGTACCCACAGAGACGGCAGGGTTTGGGGTGAATAGCCCTACGTATGAAACTTGCCAGTGAGACAGGGATCATTAACTCAGGATTCACGGTTGTGGGTTCAAAGGGTTATATTGGGGTTTTATGGGGATAATGGAAAATAAAGTGGAAACTACTATTTAGGCTTCAGGGTTTTCAGGTTTCGGGCTTAAAGGTGATGGGTTGCAAATTTTGCATCTTGACCGGACTGGCTCTCCCCCTACGGCAGCCTCCAGACCCACAGGACAACCTCAAATTCAAGAGCCCCAGAAAAGGAAGGAGGATTAAACCCTAAGCCCTAAAACCCTAAACCTGATATGCAAAACCCTTAGCGACTCAGGATTGCTTGCCTTAGGTGCAAAGAATCTGGCCTTTGCAACAACTGTCTTGAAAAACCAGAAGTACTTGGTATTTTTCCCATCCCAAGCTAAGGCACTCCCAACAAAGACCCCAGTATACTATAATCTTGTCAGGACCCACTTCAGCCTGTGTAAGCAGACTAGGCCTCCCGGAAAACAACGTCTGCAATAGTTTCTGGTTTTAAGGTTTGCATCATACCTGTAGGAATGCGCAATCCTTTACAAGAAGTCATGTGGCCCTGCTTTAGAAATTCGCATTAGATGTCCCCCCTAAACCCTAAACCCTAAGCCCTTAACGCTAAACCCCCCTGAGGCTGATTGGCGGTATATGGATCTGCTGAATGCTCAGCAATGCGATGGAGGGCGGCCATGACAACATCGCCAATCTCACCTCCCCAGAGGGGTTTGGGCAGACAGGCTTTAGGAGTTTAGGGTTTAGGGTATATAGGGATAATGGAAAAGAAAATGGAAACTAACATGCTATAAAGGTTATATTGGGATTAATGGAAAAGAGAATGGAAACTACTATAGTGGAGAATCAAATGGAAAAGCAAATGGAAAATGAAATGGAAACTGGGATTGTATAGGGGATTATATAAGGAGGGTGCGCTGAGGGTTTAGGGATCTTCGGGCGTAGGATTAAGGATTTGAGCTCCTCAGTGATATAATTGGTATTCTGATAGTTTCCTGATTCCCTACAGCTCATGTGAGCCGTAGCCTAAACTCTTTAAGGGGTTCTATATAAGGTCTTATGTAGGGGAGTGGTACTGGGATTATTAAGGGGGATGCTAGGAGTTTAGACTATAGCTCATGTAAACTCTTGCATGACATTGCGATTGCGGCAAGCCATAATCTTCTTCAAACGCTCGCTGGTAGGTAGTGTCCAAAATCGTGGTCCCATCTCTGTACCTTTAAGTGCTAGGTGCTGTACTATAGTTGCGGTCTAGAACTTAGGGTTTAGCTGATACCAGAAAAGAGCCCATCATGTTGCTCGTGGATCACATGGCGCCTAGAAGATGGTTATCAAAAACCCGGAGGGCCCAATACCCCTTGGATAAGTTATATATCTTAAATACAGTTAGGATCCATAATGTGATTTAAGGTACATTCCTTATTTGAAGGGTGATGGGCTCCCTGGGTCTGTACAAGCAGCAGTAGGCTGCTTCCAGTTGCGGATGCAAGAAAACGCCAGGGAAAACCCTCTACACCGTTTGTGGGACTCAGCGTCTAGATGTGGCAAGAACCCTGACTGTGTCTTCGATATCCCTTGGCATTCATTTCGTCAGCTCCTCATGACTCATGTTGTATGTCGTCGCTTCTTTATCCTGGCTTGTCTTTCTTCATTCGAGTGGAGCAAACCGACAAAGCGAAAACAATGAATTACGCAGCTAAACTAGCTAGTGAGGAGCGAAATAAGCGAGCGAACTAACTCAAGTGTGAACGCTGGAATTACCCTTTCGCATTCCTTACTGGGATTTGCTAGAGGTATAGTTCAAAGGTATGCTAATCCAGAAGCATGCCAGTCATGCATCATGCTACCCCCCTAGGTTACCCTTTCTTTAGCCTTGATGCGGGGGTAGTCTGAGGGGTGGTAGGACCCATAATCTTTCTGCTGGAGATGTCAGGGCCATTGTTGCAAAGTCCCAAACCCGGGAACTGTTTCAGGGTTTGGGGCTTAGGAAAGTCCTGCAATGTTGAAAGCCTTCGTACAAGCCCTCATGTGCAATATGATGACCACTGTGATGCCCATTCTTAACCTACTTACTACGTTACCCCGACCTTCCACGTAAGTCTACGTACAGCCCCAAACCACATACTCAAGCCCCCGAATCCCAAATCCTAAAGTCCTAAGCCTCTGAAGCCTGAATCTAACCTTACTGGTGGTTGGAGTTTTGGGTTTAGGGTTAGTAGGGAACAAGGGAATAAATCATATAGGGGTTAGATAGGAATTATATTTCCTTATTCCCTAAAGGTACCAGTAAGTAACCTCTACACCCGAGACCCTAAATCTTTTATCTGGGACTTCCAGAACACCCTAAGTCCAAAACCCTAAACCCTAGACCCTAAATCCCAAACCCTAATCCCTAAACCTAATCCCAAACCCTAATCAAGAGCGAGAGAACCATTTGACCCCATGGAAGGAACCCACTTAAAGATCTCACGTGATCCTCGCATAGCCCCTAAAATACCTACAATCTATACATATGAAGCCTACATAGCCTTCATAATACCCTGTAATCTGTAGGTGGCCCCTCAAACTTAAACCCTACCCTGGCAATAGTATTACAACTATTGCTACCTATGTTATTAGATACTACAATAACTAGGATTGCTACTATGACTACCATTTCTATAATCAGTATTAGTACTATCAGCATTCCTACTTCTAGTCTTCCCAAACTCAGAACCCACAATCTATGCTCATCAACTCGCGTAGAAACACCCACGAGCATTATCCAAGAACCCGAAAGCCTAAATGTGTTCTGGGTCACTGCTTTGTGCAGGGTTTGTAATAATCTTGAGGACATGAAGGCCCGAAGTGTTGAGAAGAAGAATCCCAATTCTCTAAATCCGGGTCATTTTCCAGAACCCTAGGCCCTGGACACTTTGCTACTTCTCGGAACTGGCCCAAAAGCCCTAGCTACCTAGGGGGCCTTGTGACTAAACTTATTTGGGGCTAATTGAAGTCTGTTAGGGGGCGTATTTCAGAGGGGGAATTGTTTAAGCTTAATAAGCCCATAAGACTTGCCCCTGAACTCCTCTGAACCATAGACCGTGTTCCATCAACAATGACACCTTAACCCTAAGCCCTGCATCCTAGTCCCTAAATCCTGGCTGATGCAGAGCCTCGCAACTCGCCGGCTAAAAGGACCACAAGGCAAGCGTTCTCGCCTAATGGCAACGTAAGGCTATCAAGATTAAGGTCTGGGTCTTGGGGTATCGGTTAGGTGGACCCCCCACCCTGTAATAGAGGCTATAAGGGATAATAAGGATTATATTAGGGTCCTCTTATATTCCTATTATACCACTATTACAGGGTGGGGGGTCCTCCTAAGGTATCGGGTTTCAGGACTTGGGATTATGGCTTCGAAGTTGAGGTCTCAGGGTTAAGGGATTAAGGATTCGGAAGCGGTGGGGTTTAAATTTTTAGGTTAGAGGGCTTGAGGTTTAAGGGTTTAGAGAGCTTCGTGTTTAGGGTTCCGTGATTGAGGGGTTGAAGAATTAGGGTTAAAAATGACCCGCCGGCTGCTTCCCAACATTGAATATGTTCAAATGTATCTGGTGTCCAACCGGGAGAGTTTGATGAATTGGGTGGGGGGGTGGTGATGAGTATTAGAGAGAGGTAATTACTCAAGGGCTTAGGGTTTAAGCGCTTCTGTTTTGAGGGCTTGGGATTTCAAGGGCGCACGAAATCCAAATTTTGAACTATGAAAGTGACGTAAAGCCATGGCTGAGTACGCATATCATCCCTTTCCAACGCTTCTACTCTAAAGTTCTACTAACATGTGCCCCCAAAATACGTTTTTGTAATTGAAAAGGTCTCTACGATACATCTCAGATGCTAGTGGGGGCTGTGTCGCCTCCCTGAGCCACTACTTGGAGGAAAATGCAAACCACTATATTATAATAGGGTGTACATATTCATAAATATGTTTGGGTATAGGGATAATGGAAAAGAAAATGGAAACTACTATCTAAGGTTTAGGGTTTAGGACTCAGTAAGTACACTTATAACCCCTGCAAAGCCACATGATGAACCCCTGTCTTCCCATTTTTAACCCTTTGACTCAGTCCCCCTGACCCAACACTCTACGAACCTCAAACCTTAAACAAACACGGTAGCTTACTTTTATTCCATTTTTGACTGATTTGCTAAATTTCCGTGCGCCTCCTAAGTTGAGTTCACCCTTGCTAGTACCTCACAAGCTGGGTCACCGAACGCCATATGGCGATTTCCAGAAGTCATCGCTTTCCGGGGTTTACAGGGAACATAGAAGGTCCTATAGAAATATATAGAATTTAGTGTCCAAGGTTTTCAGCAATTACGGGTCCTTTCTTTTTGAGTGCTGATCATAGGGTGTGAGTCTCTTGTCCATAGCTTGGAACTACCTTTAAAAGCGAACCCCTATACTCAAGCACTAACTCCGAAATCCTAAGCTTCAAATTATTAACATGAGCTATCGTCCAAACTCCTAGTATCCCCTTAAAATCCATATAGAAGTCCCTATATAACCCTCTTTAAGGAGTTCAGCTCATGACTCATATCCTGCCAGCACTGTTGCAAGCATGCAGCAGATGATGTTGTGACCCGCACTGGGCACCAAGTATGGCCTCGACGGTTAGCTGAAGGGCTTAGGTTTAGGGCTGAATACGGACTTAGGGTTTATTCGCGTGCTCGAGCCTCATTCTTCTGCATTTAGGGTCTAGAGTTTAGGGTGGTAAAGCCTCATTCTTCTGCACTGAGGTGCTCAGACTTGAGGGTCAAACATACTTAGCAAATAGGTTGAGAAGAGGAAGGCTGGGGCCATTATGTGGCTGACAGCGGCTATCGGGGATGCATAGAGTTGGAGGCTGAGGAGTTTCAAATATGAGAGCAATTTCTTGGCCCGATTTATGCGCAATCCCACCTCATAGCTAGTGTGAGGACCTGCAGCAGTCTTGTTCCATTCACAAAACTCCCGTTCGAGGCGTATAGGATTTAGGGTTGAGCCGCAAAACTTACTGGGGATTGAGAGGGAATAAAGGATTTTTTTGTAGGCATCATATACGGATTGTATTCCCTTATTCCCTGCTAAACGCCAGGACGTAACCCAAGATCCTTTTCTGGTGAGTAGGCGGTTTGGGGTCTTGGGGTTTAGGGTTTAGGGTTAGCGCTTTAGGTGTAGGATTTGTGGTTTATAGTATGTATTTTGCTGATGAAGATTACTGAGGTTCGTTTATGGTTTGCAAGGGTTGGCCCTCCTAATAAGTTATGAGATTTGGGGTTGAGGTCCATGATTGCTGATTTGAAGCCACTACGAGCCTATATACCATAAGCCGACGAAAGGCTGGCAGAGTAGTTTTCTATGGATCATCCGTGGTCTTGTTCATAAACAGTAGAAGCAGGGTACCCAGATCACGGTTTCACGGGGCCCTTCTTTGGCCACAATGAGAAGAGGAAGGGCCAGGCAGGGTTTCAACAGAAACGACTACGTATTCTCCAAGATTGAGATGCTATAACATTTTCAGCCCACCCCTAAACTCTAAACCATAAACAAAGGCTCTATGAGGATGGAGGTAGTTTTGTGTCTGCACGTAGCAGGTTCACTTTTGGAGGGGGCCTTCAATGGCAATGTTTTGTAGAATGTGCTGCGGAGATCCATGCAGTAGGTCTCCCTTGTGCTCAGTGAGAGATAGGTCCCAAACCCCAAACCTCCCTAAGCCTATGAAGCCTAAACCCTAAACCTCCCCAAACTGCGAAGCCTCGAACCCTCTAACCTCGCAAACCCTAAACCTTCCTAATCCTGTGACCACAACAGAGAGACCTACAAGCAACTTCCCCTCAGCTGGATCTCATGGTGTGGCCCAAACACCCCCCCCTTCTGGGTTGCTGGAAGAAAAATTAGACTAAGGTTAAGGGTGTAGGTTTTAGGGTTTGGGGTGGGCTGCTGTTAGAGATCTCAAGGTAAGTTGCCTTCAAGGGCTTTTGCAAGCAAGGGAGGAATGGATCCATATACTAGCCCCTATACCGCCTTGAAAACCTCCCTCTGACCTACACACTGTCTCGCAATGCAGGGTAAAGCGGCGTAGCTCGTTTGTTCAAATGCTTTGGGATGTCGCCGCAGGAGCACACCCCCCCTTTGAAGCTTGCTGCCGTACGTGTTCACGTCGCAGTCCAGAAATCCATATCTTAGTGAACGAGCAAGCGTCCTGCTAAAGCCTTATGAGCCCCTGTTGGTAAGCAACTTTCCACTTTTTGTGTGGGGCCAGGAACTAGCTCGCGTGGTGCCTAGCACGCAGAACCCCAATCCCTACACCCTAAACTCTAAACCCTCAATAAGCCTAACTCTACGCCCTGAACTCCCAACTCTAAACCCCGAACCCTAAACCCCAAACCCTAAACCCTAAACCCTACACGCTAAACCCGAAACCCCAAACCCTAAAACCCTATATAACCCATTATAGTAGTTTCCATTTTCTTTTCCATTATCCCTATATAACCCCAATATTAACCCTAAACCCTGAGACTGCATCGCCCCCTTCAAACCGAGCGGCCCATCGCCGGGCT
>CAJNIZ010034369.1:17302-31296 GCA_905231905.1 Symbiodinium pilosum
GGTCCGATCAGGCAATCTGGCAGTTGTCGTCTCGCCCTTTTACGACTAGACCCTAACCCCTAAACCCTATATAACCCATTATAGTAGCTTCCATTTTCTTTTCCATTATCCCCATATAATATAGCCCCATTATACCATAGTAAACCCTTAATCCCTAAAACGCCAACACCCTATAGTAGTTTCCATTTCATTTTCCACTATCCCAATATAACCCTCAATATATACCCTATAATCCCTATATAACCCCTATATAATCCCTATAAGCCCTAACCCCAAACCCTAAACCCTAAACCCTAAACCCTTAATCCAATCCCTCTGAGGCCCCCCGGCAGCACGATCTCTGCACAGTGCAGGCTCAAGGAGGGCTCCTGAAGCCTTGGGGATCGTTTACAGGTCAGTACAGGATTTAGGGGTTTAGGGGTTTAGGGTTTAGAGTTTAAGAGTTTAGGGTTTAGGGTTTGGGTTTAGGGTTTAGGGTTTGTGGATTAGGGATTTGGGTCTGGGGTTAGGGTTTGGGTTTAGGGTATAGGGCTATACAAGGCTATATTGGTCGTTATTTATGGTTCAGGCTTTAGGGTTTAGTGTTTCAGATTTAGGTTTTAGGCTTTTGGTCTTCAAATGTTGGGTTCAATTTTTAAGGGTTTCAGATTTGGGGTTTAGGGTTTGCAGCTGTGGATTCGGGCCTGGGGTTTAGGGTTTTAGATTTCGGTTCAACTCACGGGGTGTCAATAGGGATCTCAGGGTTCAGGGTTTAGGATTAATAAGGAATGGAGAATCAAATGGCAAAATGCATGGCAAAACAGTGTAATCTGAAGGTTTATGCGGATATGTTGGGGATAGGATTTAGGGCGAACTTTCTGGAGCCATGAAGGAATTGAAAGGAAAATCGGAAATACTCTACACTTCTTAAACGAGGTTATGTAGGATGATTATATAGAGTTTAGGGTTCAGGGTCTAAACTCCTTGAAGGGATTATATAGGTAATTAGATAGGGGAGTATTGGGGATACTAGAAGTTTAGACTATAGCTCACATAGGGATTATATTTGGGCTTATAGGGCTACATGGGGTCTATATAGATCCCAAAGGGATACATAGGCATAGCCGTGCGCCAAATAAACCCTAAACTCTGAACTGCATAACCTGCATCCCCTATGATCTCTATCACAGAACCAGAAAGTCCTGTTAAAGTCGATGGTCACCGGAGAGTAGCGACACAGGACACCGGGTTTAAAGTTCGAGGTTTACGGTACTTGCTGATTGTTCGTGGAGGAATGGAGCAATGGATCCTGATGGGCATCCTCATTATGTACTATAGCTCATAAAGCTTTTATATAGCCCTATATATAGCAGTTTCCATTTCATTTGCCATTTCCTTTTCCATTTGATTCTCCATTATTGGAGTATATGCAAACCCTTTTAAGGGGTGTAGACTATAGCTCATGTAGCCCCTAAACCCTAAACCCTAAGCCCTAAACCCTGAATCCTAAACCCTAATAATGCTGCACCAGGAACTGTGGAAATGCCAGGGGTTTGGGTGTAAGACCGAGGCCACGGATCCTACATCCTCCTCTAACTGATTATGGTTGATGTTTCGGGTTCAGGGTTTCGGGTTTCACTGTTCAGGGTTAAGGCTTGGGTTTAGGGTTAAGGTTCGGTTTAAGGTTTGGGGTTTAGGGTTAAGGTTCGGGATTTAGGGATTAGTGTTAAGGTTTTGGGTTTAGGGTTTAGGAATTAGGGTGTAGGGTTTATGGTTAAGGTTTGGGATTTAGGGTTCAGGTTCGGGGTCTAGGGTGTAGGGTTAAGGTTTGGGGTTTAGGGTTAAGGTTCGGGGTCTAGGGTTTAGGGTTAAGGTTTGGGGTTTGGGGTGTAGGATTTTAAGGTAAACCTATACTGTGAAACCAGTGAGGTAGTGGCAGTCGAGGGCAAGGCTAAAGGTTGCATAGGAGTGCTTGCATCACAAAGACTCCTGTAGAACCCGAATATTCCCGTATATACCCCTGTACAATTCCTCTATCCCCCTCTATACCCGCATATGGGCCATAGTCTAAATTCCTAGTATCCCCCTCCCCTATACTACCCCCTATACAACCTCCTTTAATTTAGACTACAGTTCCTTTGGGCCTGATTCTGCTTTTAAGAGCGACGTGGCCTTCATTCGCTTCAGTCAGGTCTGGCCCTTTTCTCCCCTTGTCTGTACACTTATGGACTTTACTGTCGTGCCCTAAGACCAAAAATGATAATATCATTCTTAATAATTGCTTAGGAAATCATGGTTTATAGGCTGTGTAATCACCCTAGTTGTCCCTATTTGGAACCTACTGACTAAATCCCCTTGACCCGCCAATTAAGGATCCGCAGTACATGCAACACCAGTTCTGACAAGCTGGCGTTCCTAGGACCGGACCCTAAAAATGAACCCCTAAACCCTAAACCCCAAACCCTAAATCCTCTCTTCTAGCGTAGCCATCAAAGCCACAATACCTCATCCTAAAGCCCAAGCCCCCAAGTCTCATGTGAGCTATTGTCTAAACTCCTTAAAAGGAGTTATAAGGGGATTATATAGGGGACTACTATAGGGGCTATTAAGGGGGATACTAGGGGTTTAGACTATAGTTCACATATCCTTGTTTGGGACACAGCGGCATTGACAAACGTAGCAGTTGTCAGGTGCAAGTGGATCCCGTCTCGAGAAGTAGCAACTTTTCCAGACTTGCAAAGAAAAAGTCCCTAGCACGCAGAGTGGCTCTGGACTTCCTGGCCGGGATATCCCAAACATGATCGAAATGTTGCCCCTAGCTACAACAAGATAACTAGCTACAACAAGGTAACGCGCCCGATAGTGATCCGCTGTATGGCGCAGAATCGTTCTCTAAATGGAGTCTTCTCTGGTGGTTTCGTGCAGAACTGTTTAAATTCCGGTGCTTGTTTTCGGCGGTCATGTTCGGAACCTTTGCGCTTGTTCAGAACTTTTTAAAAGAGATTTCTTTGCAGGGTTGTTCTTTTCAAGCCTAGTTTGGTTGAAGAAATGCTTACCGTTGTGGTTTCGCACTCTTTTTTTGTCAGCATGTCTTTTCCGTGTCTTCAGTTGCAACTGCAATGGTGCAACGGGGGCATTCGTTCTTTCTATCCATGACATTTCTTTCAAAAAATGAGGTTCTCTCTGTGGTTTCAATGCTTGTTTTCTCAATCTACATGGATTTTCCTGGCGCTTTGGTTTACTTTCAAGCTTCGGAGGACAAATCGAAGTTGTCACTGCGCCGACTGCGCCTTCGTGCTTATGTTGGAATTTTGCAACACGGCTTCGTGTTCATTCTGCATGTTTAAGGTTCGGAGGGCTTGCACTTTTTAAATAGAAGCAAACGAGCGCGTTGCCTTGCATAGGGGGTTCTATGCTGTTCAAGGTACATGCTGTCATGGAATCCGGAAAGGAGACGTTATCAGAGGCTAATGTCAAGAACATACCTAAAGCTTAAACCCAAGGCTCAAACCCTAAGCCCATCCTATAATATGGACTCTACTATCCTCCACCATACCCCCATAATCCCCTGCAACAGCTGCAGCTATAACATGAACTCTAGTATTCCCCACCCCACATAACCCCCAAATCCTCTGCAACACCCGAAGCTATAACATGAGCTCTACTATCCCCCTCAAAAAAACCCATAATCCCCTGCAACACCTGAAGCGACAACATTAACTGTACCCCCATAATCCCCGGCAACATAGGAAAGTCCTAAGCGGAAGCTGAAAATCGCCATAAGGAGCGGATTATTTATCGAGCGCGTGAGCTAAAGCAAGTTCTGTACAGAAGGGCATTTCCCAGAGTCAGGGTCCCTTTACATATCCAAAATGGCTCTTCTACACCCCAAAGGGGCGCACACTCACCATTTGTATGGCCACGTCTTGATTCGGGACTTTAGCATATGCACCCCAACATAGCTAACCCAACCGCGCTCAACTTAACAAATCATGACATCATAGCCCAGTCCGTGACACCCTAGTTCGAACCAGTGGTCTGCAAACACTGCTCTACGATTCTTGGTAGCCCAGCCACCATATTATAACAATAAGGACACCCTTCTGTAATTGATGAATTCATGTTCTGAAAAAGATCCAGCAGATGGAACCCACCAAAATGACCCCCCGTTACTACATTGAGGAAACCTGAGGGATTATCGGGAGGTTTCATTTTTTTGGATCCTTTTGAAGGTCTAGGAAGGAATCCTGATCCCAAAAGGGGTAAGGGGTACCATTGGGCTTCCGAGCCCTTAACTGGCCTTTAGTTAGCTGGAAATGAAGGAACAGAAAAACATAGAAACTACTATAATGGGTTATATAGGGACTACTATCAGGATCCATTCCTTCATTCCTAGCGAACCAAAAGGCCAGTTAAACCCTACAGCACAATTCGTGTAAGTGAGTGACGCATGGGCTCTCGCAGCCAGGCATGACAACGCCTCCGATGTGCGCTAAGATTTTTTTATGTGGCTGGAAATGGATGAAGGTAAGTATTGGGGTTTCAGGGTTCAGGTTTTGCTTAGAGGGTCTATCTCCAGGGTAAGCTCCGTGATGGCGTACCCCATCTTCGGTTGCTTTCTTTCACCAGCAGTCTATAGCTCTTTGGAAAACTTTGTGTACGCTTTTCACGCAGCAGTACTGGTATCTACAATGAAGGCTTCTGTATGTTAACTATACAAAGAAACTTGGCTACAACTTGGGCTTGCACCCGATCTGGTCTCTTTCATATAACAATGACAAGTTATAAAGAAATTAATTGGGGATTCTCAAAATTAGGGATACCTTCTTGCGGGGTGGGTCATGGTAAGGATTATCGTATTTTGGGATCTATATTTGGGTACTCGTATTTTGGGAAACTACCATGCGGGAGATATTCAAGCCTCATTTATCATCACAAGGCTCCCCCAGACGAACATGCTTCAATTGAGGGTTTAGGCTTGAGGGTTTAGGGCCTAGGGTGAAGACGACCCCCCCTTTTAGAAGGGAGCTATACGAGATGTTCGTTTGGGGAAGTGTACTGACATGCTTGGCAAAATCGACGACGGATCCCCTGCCCCTAACAATAAAGTGCCCTGTCCTCCCTAAGACTAAATATTCCCCCCAAATGCATGTTGGTGTCATATTGGGGTATATATCATTGCAGGTTTTTGGGGGGCTATTGTTAGGGAGAGGCATTTTCAGCCCTTAAGCGTGAAACCCCAAACGTATGCGCTGTAGTCAAAATTCCCATGGCATGCGGACATCGTCTGAACCTCCTTACTCAAGTTACATGTTCATTTAGTGGTTCATAGGCCATAGGGATAGGTAGGGGAACCCAAGTAAGATTCAGGTGATATCCCAAAGTCTCGCTAAAAAACCATGATGAGTACCACTCCCTAACCACCCCAAATCCTAAACCCCAAACCCCAAAAGTCACAAACATCTCAACGGTGACTGAGCCTCGCACCTAGCTTGCTAGCTAGGCAAATGTGTTAAAGGGGGTTATCATAAGGGAGTTATATAGTGAAACATAAGGATAAACAGGATTTCAGAAATTCTGAGAAACTCTGAACTTTCCTTTCCCCAGACATCCAACCTGAATGAGTGGAGGTTGACAACACAGCACCCTGAGTACTGTTACTATTGCCATGCGTATTATCCGAGTCTAACTTCCAACTATAACTATTCTTGCCAAGGTAGTGGTAAACATCATCCTCTCTGGCATAGGTCTTAAGAAAAAAGTGGCAAAGTTGTTCTAAATACTCCTGAACTCTTGGGTCCCTAAACCCTAAACCCTGAACTCTAAACCCTAACCCTAAACCCTAAACCCTAATAACCGTGTGGCCAGACGAAGTAAGAATCTTGGCTGGAAGGAGGTCCGCAGTCAATTGTGAGTCAGGGGGCAAGTACCTTCACCAAGATGAACTCCATAGTTCTTCTACGTATAGATTTTGGGTACTACCCCTACCCAGTAACAGTCTATATTAGGGGTCCTATGAAGGGCTTTATATAACTATATATAAATAATTATTGTCCAACTGTTACTGAGGGGGGGGAGTACCCAATATAGATCCAAATATACTTCCGCATGAACCTTCCAGCAATGCGGAAAATCAAGCTGAACACTCAAGTCTACAACCAAAAACCCAAAGACCTGAGCCCTAAAGCCTAAACAGCAAGCCCTAAAGACTAAGGTCTAAACCCCACGCCCTTAGCCCCTGACACGCCGAGCCCAAAACCTGGAACTCAAAAACTCTATACGTGATTATACATACGTGTGCACACATATTCATACATGTATGTACATACATAAACGTGTATGTAGATACTGTATATGGGGTACCACACCTACATGTAAATTGCTACCTTCCTATGTGTTTGTGTACATATATATATATACATATATATATATGTCTATAGGTATATATGTATCTAAACCCTTGACCCTAAACCCCTAGACCCTAAACCCGTAAACCCTAAACCCTAAAACCTAATCCCTAAACCCCAAACCCCTATACCCTACAACATTCAACATATATATATATATCTGTGAATATTTATCTAGGTAACCCTAAGAAACCCTAAGCAGCCTGAAGAAAATGAGCAACTTCCAAGCTCCAGGGCCTGGGCTTGGGGGTCTAGGGTTTGGGTTTTTGGAGGTTTAGGGGTTTAGGGTTTGGTGTTTAGGGGTTTAGAGTTTGGGGTCTAGGGTTTGGGGTTTAGGGTCCGTGCAAGGATTAGGAATTTGTGGTTTTCAGGCTTTAGGTCTTATGGTTTAGGGCTTAGGGTTTAGGTTTTAGAGTTAGGGGTGCGGGTTTGAAGTTAAGGTTCATACGTGTTAAACCGACAGGATATGTAGCATGGAGGGTCCCTTGAAGGGTTGCGCAGGGGCTCTGCAAGGGGTATATCTCCAAATGCAGGGTTTAGGGATTGGGGGTTTAGCATTGTCAAAATGACGGTGCCTCTGGGAGCACCCTCATTCTAGTAATGGGACTGTGCTGAAATTGTGACCCAGAAAAAGACCATAATTGACAATCTCATGCCCCCACATTTTTGTGGTCCCCTCATATATCCAGGGTTTACACAGGATTTACAATACGGGAGTTACCATGTAGGCGCCTTTCATAAGCCTTATAAACATATTATACAACTCCCAATAGCCCCTCCCCTTATATAGGCTCCCTCTCCTATAGTTGGTCCGTATCTTGTAATCTCTGTGCCTAGTCTGTGCGCGAAGGTTTGGGGCGTGGGTCTGGGTGGTGCCTGGTCTGGGGGCTTGGGATTCAGATTCTAGGGTTTTAGGGTTTGGCTGACAGGATTCAGGAGCTACACCCCCAAAAGCGCCACAGTCTAAACTCATATCCCTGTATGATACTTTTGTGGAAACCACCCTATCGTAGTCACGTGAAGAACTGAGGGATCCAGTAGCAAGACTTCAGAGAGTGCATGAGCCGACAAACCCATCATAGTAGTTTCAATTTTCTTTTCCCATATCGCCATATAACCGCAATATAACCCCAATATAACCCTGATATAATCCTAATATAGCCCCAAATTAACCCGAATATACCCCTAATTTAATCCTAATATAGCCCTAATATAACCCTAATAGAATCCTAATGTAGGCCCGATATAACACCAATATAACCGTACGTACGAAGGAAGCGCGGCAGTCGACAGGCAGGCCTCATGATGAGGTTTCCGTCATGTTTGACGAAACCTTTTTCTAAACATCCTCCCAAATGGGTCCCTTTAAAGGGGTTATATAGGGATTATATGGGGATAATGGAAAAGAAAATGGAAACTACTATTTAGGGTTTAGGGTGAAACCTTGGATAATCCCAACGTGCACAGTGACACTTAGCTTGTTCGACTGTCTCCATGAAGCCCTAAAACCGGAAAAAAAACAAAAAAAAAAACTACACCACAATACCTGGAACATAAGTCCTAACCCTAAACTGCATATGCTAAAGCCTGAACCCTAAACCCTAAAAGCTAAACCCTTGACCCTAAATCCCAAATCCTAAAACCTGATCTCTAAACCCTAGACCTTTAACCCCAAACCTGAAACCCTGCGCCCAAACCCTAGACCCTAAAACCAAATGGAAGTTTCCCAAAATTAGGGTACCCCAACATGGACCCCAATATACTATAGTCCTTAGTATAGGGGCTCCCAAAAAGGTACCCATAATTTTGGGAAACCCCCAAATCATGGAGCTGGGTTTCCAGCGCCGCATTCAACAGTGCCTCGTCGAAAGCTGTGAGAACTTCTGCCGTGGGCCTGCCGAGCAAGGATTCAGGGATCAGGGATATATAGGGTTTAGGGTTTAGGGTTTAAAAGGGATATATAGGGAGTACTGGAAAGGAAAATTACAACTACTATGTTAAGTGGATATATGGAGGCTATGTATAGGGGTTCAGGGTTTAGGGTCTTCCCAGCCTTGGTATCAGGGCCTCTGGGAGGAAGAATTTCTGGTAGGAAGTCAGGCATGTACCCAGAGAGCCCGATGCCCTCAAACAAGAAAGATATCTTAAATCACATGAGGGATCCTAATAGTATTCAAGGTACTTTCCTTATTTAAGAGGTATTGGGTCCTCTGGGTACAGTGGTTCGGGCTTGCATGCCAGCGTCTGCAGTGCCCTCAGATGCCTGCTAGAGGTCATTCATCTGGGTTGCTGTTGAGCAACTTAATTTAAACTATTTTTTTGGGGAAACCCCATTATCTACTATATATATATACCCATTAGGGTAACTTATTTCTAAGTTCCTTAACAGCAACCCAATAATTTGTTTTATTGGATTTGCCTTTTGTGCTTTCTGCAACTGATGCATAACTGCACATCCAGGAAGACTTCTGTCGGAGACTCCCAGTTTGCATCTAAATGGCTTCAGCTTTCTGGTAGACGGCTTGCGTTTTTTAGGAAACATGCAAGGCATGGGTGGCCACTGGGTTTTACCTGCCCTGCTTCTGTTTGCCATGTGCAGCCTAATGTTGCTTCAGTGGCCGTGGGGGCGGGAAGGTGGATACTGCAATAAGACCCTGAAGCCTAAACCCCAAGTGCACCGCAAGCATACAGGGAACATGTAGGAGTCCACTCCCGTACTTCTCTTAAAGCACCCGCCATGTAGGGGAATGCACACTGACATGAAGATGAAGGCATAGAGCATCCGAATTGAGACCCGCGCCAAACCGCCCCCGATATAGACCCCAACACACTTTAGTGCTTACTATCTCAAAGGGGCCATAATTTTCTACACCTACCTATATCTTAAACCGCCAACCCTAAACCCTAAAACCCCCTTTTGGAAGTCTCCATAGACAGGCTGCCCCAATGCGGACTTCTGCACAGTATTGTTCTCGTTTTAGGTGCACCAAATTTTTGGAAACATCCGTTATCTTGCTTGCCGCGCACATGCGCCTTTGAGTCAGATACTGATCTGTATGCGTACAGGTTGTATGGGTTGGGAGTTTACGGGTTTCTGTTTTTATGAGATCGCCCTCGCGTAAACAGTGATCATCAGAACAATTATAACGACAATAATAGAAGGAAGAGCTGTAATAATGGCAGCAAAAAGCCAAAACCCTAATCCCTAAACTCTAAAACCTGGAGTGTTGCTTCAAATCTTATCCTGGGAGTGGAGAGGATTTCAACAGAGTCTTATGAACAAGAGTAATCGCAAAATTGGACCCCTAGATTCTGATTACATGCTTGAATTCAGCCCAGACCCGTCGTCAGGACTGCAATTCCCAAGGCTTGTGAGGAAATGCTTGCGAAACTGGTTTCGGGGCAAGGTTTACGCTCTGCTAGAGGCTCAGGATTGTGGTCGTTTGGGACTTCTCCGGCGCTGGAAGCAGCAAGCACATGAACGGTAGTTTCCCTTCAAGGTTTAAGGTTTAGGGTTGGCAACCCCGGTACAGACCCCCAAATATCATACTCCTTATTTTGGGGATCCTCTAAGAGGTACTCCTCATTTCGGGAAACCAGCAAATGTTGACTGAGCATAACACGACGCCTGGCCCTGACCATTCCGATTTGTTTGCAAGACTCTACAGGTATCCTATACCAGACAATAGATCTCCTACATAAAGCCGGTGCACTTGTTACAAAGTTCTAAAACAGCCACCCTAAACCCGAAACCCTGAACCCGAAACCCTAAACCCTAAATCTTGACCGTCGGGTCTGTGCAACATCACAGACCCACAGCACTCTCTCTGAATGGAGTCCCCCATACAGAAAACCCAAAACCCTACCTACTTCTTACCGCGGTTTAGGGTTTAGCGGTTTAGGGTCTGAAAGCAGTCAGCTGGGAGCTTGCTGAATAGGCGCCTGTACTAAGGCTATTTTAGTAATAGGAAAAGAAATGGTAATAGTCAAGTAATAGTAACAGTAAGTATTATAGTAATGGTAATAGAAATGGTAATAGTACGAGTAATGGTAATAGTAAGTAATGTAATATAGTAATAGAAATGTTAATAGTACAAGTAACAGTAATTAGTAATTAGTTACAAGGCAGCCGTGCAAAACTACTCCACAGAGGCCCATCCCTACGCGGTATCAACAATCTACTGTAGACGAGTAACTATCAAGCTCATGGCCTTGAAGCCCTAGTACAACTAGAACGTTCGGTGCTCAGAATCCCTATTTGAATCAAGAATGGGCGCCTATCTATCAACCCAATAAGCCCCTAGAAGCAGGCTGCTTATCTACTGGGGCTGGAAAGAAGGCATACTATATAGGGATCACATAGGGATTATATTCCCCCTTTTCCCGACTAACCACCAGCAAGTTTAGGGTTTAGGGCATAGGGTTTAAGGTTTCGGGCAATTCGCCATTTTCTTGTCCACCCTAAACCCTAAACCAAACCCTAAACCCTAAACCCCTCAGAATCCTAGACCATGAGCCCCTCAGGTCGTGTTCAGCCCCAACAAGTTCGAGTCCTGGCGCTCTCACCCAGCGCAAAGGCGGCATATACTCGTACACGCTTCGTGCGGTGCTTGAGCAAAGGAATCAATGCCTCAGCTTCAGGGTTGAGGTCTTTTAGTTTGAGGGTTTAAGCTTGCAAGCTTTGAAAGGATTTTCAGCTAAGGGGTTTCTTCTGAAGGTTCTGAAATGAGTGTGCCCTCCTATACCTTGAAAACACCAGGACCCACATCATAAGGAAACCAAGAAGATATTGGTGTTCTGCGGAAACATGCCGCATGTCAAGCACCAGAACGGGCTTCGTAGTTGCTATGTTAACACTTGAACATATTCTCAAGCAGTGCTAGCCAAAGGAACGAGAAGAAGAACAACAGCAACACACCCATGGTCGCACTTGGAGGCAGCATGAATAAGTAGATGGTAGTTTCCATAAATAAGGGGGCCCTCGTTCAGATCCCAAAGCAATGTAATCTGTAATATACAGGGGCCCCCAAAAGGGTACCACAAATTTTAGAGACCCCCCATATCATGGATGGCCAAACCAACAGTAATGGCGGCAGTATCAAGGCTCGCGGTGTTCTCACGGGTCTGCGGCAAGCTTACTCCGACAACGCGCCGTTTAGGGTTTAGAGTCTGGAGCCTTAGCTCGTAGCTTTTGACTGACCCTGCAATCTCATCAAAAGCTCTGCGCTGAAATCCGCCGCCGCACAGTCGGTCGCTAACAAGCCATACAGAAAGCCTTATCAATCCTAGAGTTTCTTTTGTAAGCAGCTGCTAGCTCATGAGGGTAGAACCGAAGTCACACATTTTCTGCTTTTAGGGCAGAACTCTTCGAACATTCAAAAGCATTTCAGGCGCCTCCCGGTCAGATTTTCAAACCTTCCATTCAAACAGTGCTATCTTCCAGTATTTTGAAGGCTGCGCACATCCGTTTCATATGGGCATGCTTGGGTACGTAAGAAGTACCTAGCTTGACTCCAAGGTGTAGCACGCTCTACACAAACTTCAAAGCCTGAACCATAATGGATCCCTCGAGTGTCATCATCACCTGATTAACAATACCTCTTCAGATTTAGGGCTTCGGGAGATTCTATTGGTATATTACCCCAACAATGGAGAATCAATGGAAAATGAAATGGAAGCCACGGTATAAAGGATTATATGTGATAGTTCTTCAGCATGTATCACATAGCCAGTGTTGGTGCATGAAGGGGTCAGTCTATTCAATGAGGATGGAGTTTCGGGGTATAGTGTAATATAGCTACGCATGTGAGCAACATCGCAAATTACTCAGGCTTCCGCTGCACATTCTGCCTATGAACCCCTGTATGCGCCCAGTTTCCATTTCACGTGTATTCTTTTGCTTCTACTCAATTGCCTAGTTTTTTTGGTACTCGTGAACTCGTAAACCTCTATCTCCAAAACCCAAATCCGAAACCCCAAGCCCCAAACTCAAAACCAAGATACCCTGAACTCAAAGCTCCTAAACCCCGAAGTTCTGAGCCAGTGTCGTCATGAGGTGATAAGAGGGTATCCACAACCTCAACTCCTTAGAAACGAGGCCTTAGGTTTCATTTTTGGGGTACCAACATCTCCTTTGAACCTCCGGAGCCCTTAACCCTATATAGCCTCTTACCATATATCGCCTATACTTTCCTACTAACTTGTTCAAAGGAACACCTTATGATGCCCCTCGTACTCCGAACATTATGTAAGGTCTCTCATGGGAAATTTTTTCATTGCGTACTAGTCCTAAACCCTAAAGCCCACAATAAACTGTAGCTTTCCATGAGCTTTACACACATATATCCCTATCCTTTCGTCTAGGTAGTTTCCCAAAATCGGGGGACCCCCTAAAAGGTGTTCGTAATTTTGGGAATATCCCATATATCCCTACATGTGCTATATCGTGGGGATTACTCAGGATCTAAACCCTAAACCCTAAACCCTACAAACCCTATAAACCTTAAACCCGAAATCCTATAAACCCTAAACACCCTAAACCCTGAACCCTAAACCCTATAAACTATAAGTCCTAAACCCTATAAACCCTACAAACCGATTACTCAGGACCCGGCTGGAGTTGCACGTGGTCCGGCGGCTGCGAGGCCGTGACTTGCCGCGCGGGCAGCGGCCTTCAAGGCAGTGTTCAGGGGCCTTCAGGTTTGCTTACTGGTTCCTAGTGAGGAATAAGGGAATATGTAGGGTTTAGGGTTTAGGTAAGTAGGGATTATATTCCTTTACTCTCTACTGAGAACCAGTAAGTTAAGGGTTTGGGGTTTATGGTTCAGTGTCCCAAATATTGGGATTGTAGGGATCGTGCAGGGACATATGAGCCATAGTCTAAACTCTTGGCATCCTTCTTAACAACCCCTATAGTAGTCCCCTACATATATATATATATAACCCCCTATAAGGAGTTCAGACTATAGTACATATGGGGATAGGTAGGGCCTAAACATTTATCAGTAGGTCCAAGGTTTAGGGCTCAGGTGCCTAGACAGCTAGAATAATGTAAGCGGATGGAAAAGAACATGGAACATGAACTATAGTCTGAACTCTTAGTGTCCCCCTGAAAAGCCCCTATCCTGCTCCTATATAACCTTTTTCAAAGAGTTTGGATGCACCTTGTACGCTTTTTGGCGACCCGCGCCCCTTGAACCCCAGAACCCTAAGCCTCTGAAGCCTAAACCCCTCAACCAAAATCCCTAAACTCTGAAACCCCAAACTCTGAATCCCTGGATGCTTAACCCACAAGCCAAGCCCCAAGCCCTAAACCCTGAAACCCCAAAACCCTAAAACCCCAAATACCCTAAATCCTTAAACCCTAAATCCTTAAACCCCAAACCCCAAAACCCTAAATCCTTAAACCCCAAACCCTAAAACCCCAAACCCCAAAACCCTAAATCCTCAAACCCTTAACCCTAAACCCCTAAGCCCTAAATCCTAACCTCTGGGAGCACCAGCCTCCGAGCCCTCGACCAGGGCACAAAGAAGTGCCAGCCAGGTTCCTGGGTTGCTGTTAAGGAACTTAAGGATTTAGGGTTTAGGGTTGACAGGGTTTAGGGTTGA